>PVIY010002314.1:0-129899 GCA_004026745.1 Myrmecophaga tridactyla | reverse complement strand
TGTAGCTGAAAACTTTTGGGTGGTTATGTGCATATTGTAAAGAACCATCTGTAAACCAAGCCTGACTTTTCTCTTCCTCAGTCAAATGACTATAAGGAAACCCCAAGAGGCCATAGCTCTGCATTGCAAAAGAGAAGGTTATGCGGCAGGAGTGGGAGCCATGGGCATTTGGGCCACTTCCTCATGTAACTTACTTGTGCCTTCAGGACCTGCTTGAGCCCTATCTCTTATATACCATTTCCATTTTATGATGGAGTGTTGCTGGGTGTTCTAGTTTGCAAGATACTAGAATGCAATATATCAAAAACAGAATGGCTTTTAAAGGGGGGTATTTATTAAGTTGCAAGTCCACAGTTCTAAGGCCATAAAAATGTCCCTGCTAAAGCAGGGCTATAGAAATGTCCAATCTAAGGCATCAGGGACAGATTCCTTGGTTCAAGAAAGATGCTGACATTCAGTGCTTCTCTCTCAACTGGAAAAGCACATGGAAAAGAACATAGTGATGTCTGCTAGCTTTCTCTCCAGGCTTCTTGTTTCATGAAGCTCCCCTGGAGGCATTTTCCTTCTTCATCTCCAAAGGTCTCTGGCTGTGTGGGCCCTTGTGGCTCTTGTGGCTCTGAAGCTTTTTCCAAAATGTTTACTGTTTTAAAAGATTCCAATAAACTAGTCAAGACCCACTTGGAATGGGTGGAGTCACATCTCCCTCTAATCAAAGGTTAATATCCACAATTGTGTACATCACATATCTATGGAGATGATTTAATCAAGTTTCCAACCTGCAGTGCTGAATAGCGATTAAAAGAAAGGTTGCCTCCACAAAATAGATCAGGATTAAAACACGGCTTTTCTAGGGTACATAATCCTTTCAAACTGGCACACCGGACATGCCCAAATTTATGATTTGGTGAGTCAGTCAACATCGAGCTTATGATAGCAACTCAGATCTCATGGTAACTTGGTGACCCATGATTAAGTGTTCAGTCTCTGCTAAGGCCAAAGGTGTTTATCAAAAGGAGATTAGTTATCCTCAGAGGATGGTGTGCCAGTTTGAAACTGTTGTGTGCCCTAGAAAAGTCATGTTCTTTAATCCTCATTTACTATTGCTAGGTAGAATCTTTTTTATTGTTTCCATGGAGATGTGACCCTCCCATTCAAGATGGGGCCCCTTACTGGACCCATTTAAGAGGGAACCATTTTGGAAAAAGCTTTAGTGGTGACAGAGTCCACATAGCCAGAGACCTTTGGAGATGCGAAGGAAAACATTCCTGGTGAATACTTATAAACTGAGAAGATAGAAGATGCCAGACATTGCCATGTACCTTCCCAGCTGACAGAGGTGTCCAGAAGCCAAAGACCCCAGAAGATACCAGCCACATGCTTTCCCAGCTGACAGATGTGTTCCAGATTGCATCAGTATTTCTTGAAGTGAAGGTAACCTGTTATTTGTCTTAATTTGGACCTTTTCACAGTCTAGAATTGTAAATCTGCAACTTAATAAATTACCTTTTTAAAAGCTGTTCCATTTCTGGTATAGTGCATTCTATCAGATTTAACAAACTGAAATAGATTTTAAGGCTTTGCTCCAAAATCCTAAGGGCCTGCATTGTAATTCTCCTATAGGGGCCTGCCAAAGGCTCCAGATAGTATCTCTACTTGCCATTGACACTTCCAGCACCATTAGATCTGCTGGATCATATGGCCCAATTGGCAGAGCAGCTTCCACAGCAGCCTGAATCTGTCACAGAGCCTCTTCTTGTTTGGGTACCCACTAAAACTAGTGACTTCTCTGTCACTCAGTAAATGGGCTGGAGTAGCATACCCAAATGGGGAATATGTGGTCTCCAAAATCCAAAGAGGCCAACTAGGCATTATGCCTCTTTTTTTGGTCATAGTAGGGGCCAGACTCAACAGCTTATCCTTCACCTTATAAGGGATATCTTGACATGTCCCACACCCCTGAACACTTAGTGGAAGGCCCCTGTATTTTTGTTGGATTTATCCCCCATCCCCTGACACACAAATGCCTTACCAGTAAGTCTAGAGTAGTTGCTACTCCTAGCTGACTAGGTCCAATCAACATGATATCATCAATATAATGAACTAATGTAATGCCTTGTTATGTCTTTTGATTGCTGCTTTGAGTCTGCTGTCCAACATCGTGACCACACCCACCTTGTCTATGGTGGTTAAGTGTTGCCACATGGCTTCTACCAACTCAGGATCTGATCATCCCCATTGTGATTAAGGATTCCAGCTCAATGACCTCAGTTCCCACAATAATATCTGATCTAGTTATTTAAAATGATCAAGGTCCCTGCAGACAAGATTATGATATAGGGCTGGAGAATTAATATACCCCTGAGGTAGGACAGTGAAGTTATATTGCTGGCCTTGCCAGATGAATGTAAACTGTTTCTGGTGGTCCTTACCAACAGCTATTGAAAAAAACATTTGCCAGATCAATGGCTGCATACCAAGTACTAGGGGATGTATCAATTTGCTCAAGCAATGATACCACATCTGGAACAGCAGCTGCAATTGGAGTCAACATCTGGTTAAGTATATGATACTCCACTGTCATCCTCTAAGACCCATCTTTTTCTGCACAGGCCAAATAGAAGAGTTGAATGGGGATGTGTTGGGAATCACCACCCTTGCATCTTGCAAGTCTTCAAGAGTGGCGGCACTAATCTCTGCAATCCCTCCAGGAATTGGTATTGCTTCTGATTTACTGTTTTGCTAGGTAGGGGCAGTTCTAGTGGCTTCGATTTGTCCTTTCCTACCATAATAGCCCTCACTCTTATGAGTCAGGGAACCCATATGGGGATTCTGCCAGTTGCTGAATATGTCAATTCCAATTATGCATTACAGAACTGGAGAAGTAATCACAGGATGTGTCCAGGGACCCACTGACCCCACTGTGAGGTGGATCTGAGCAAAAAACTCCATTGAACATCTGACTTTTATAAGCTCTACTCTGACCGGTGGACCAGAGTGACATCTTGGGTCTCCTGGAATTAGTGTTGCTTCTGAGCCAGGGTATAATAATCTATGAAATATCTGATCATTTCCTCCTCCCTAATGCACAGTTACCCTGGTAAGAGGCTGTAGGTCTCCTTGGGGAAGGCTAGTACAAAGGTTAACAGTGTATAATTTTGGCAGTGTAACAGGCTCCTTCCCCAAGAGTTTCCCTCATTCAAGGGGCCTTGTAAACTGTCTCAGGTGTGAAAATTGATTAAGGGGACGTGATTCTCTGTTTTTGTAATTCAAATTAGACTTCTGTTCATTTGACTTAGAAGTTTTCTGCTTATACAGTTCAAACAAGAATTTAGTAGACTGCTTATCTATTTACTCCTAGCTACCCCACGGTCTACTAGCCAGCACTACAAGTCTCTGTGAGTCAGATTATTTTGATTGCTGCTTTGAGTTTCCTGTCCAATATGGTGACCACACCCACCTTGTCTATGGTGGTGAACTTTGCCACTTGGCTTCTACCAACTCAGAATCTAATCATCTCCGCTGTGTTTAAGGATTCCAGCTCAATGACATCAGTTCCCACAATACCTGATCTACATAGAAAGGTGGCCACAGAGCTCTTCAGGGATGATGGAGCTAGTCTCATAAATTTATTCCTCAAAGTTCTGGTAAAAGGTGTGCCCTCTACACATGGCTGGGGTCTTTGAGCAGGTCTTCCATGATAAATTCACTCTAACATTTGAATCTCTCCAAGTATTTGGATCCCCTCATTTACATTACGCCAGGATAGTTCTTGCATTTTGACCTCAAGATTTTCTTTCAGGGCACACATAGAAACTTTTACATTTTTCAAATGATGTTTAAGGTGCAAAATTGAAGGCCTCAGCTCATCCCTGTCTCTCATAACTATATCCAGCATATATAAGAACAACCAGCCAACATCATTATACCTCTTAAATCCATCAAACTCCATTAACATATCAAAAACACTCTCACCCAGAGTCTTGCCTCATGTAAGTGTGCAATTAGCAGAAACAAATGGTGATATTTTGTGTATCTCTATTGTCAGCTCACACCAATGCCATCTTGATTATTGTAAACAGAGTCATTAGTGTCTTTGAGTCTAATCAGAGTAGGAAATCAATTGTAAAAACCCATTTTTAAGATTCTGTATCTCAAGAATCACTCCCAGTACAGGCTTAGTTTAGACATTTTTATAGCACTGGTACTGTAAACTTGCAACTTAATAAATTCCCTTTCTAAAAGCCATCCCATTTCTGATATATTGCATTCCTGCAGCTTTAACAAACTAGTACAGATTTTGGTACTGGAGAAGTGGGGTGCTGCATTTTGCAAATACCAAAGATGCTAGAACGGTTTTTTAAATTGATAAAGGGAAGATTCTGGAAGAGATAGGAGGAACTTGATAGAGAAGGCCTAGAATACTTTGAAGAGATTGTCAGTAGATATTGGACTCTAAAGACGTGTTCACTGAGGCTTTAAACAGAAATGATGAATGTGTCATGCAAACGGAAAGAAAGACAATCTCTGCTTTAAAGTGGAAAAAAAAAAATTGGCAAAATTGACTACTGGTTTGGATGGAAGACAGATTTTAAAAGCCATAAGTTTATGTGATTGTGAAAACCTTGTGTCTGATGCTCCTTTTATCTACCTTGTCAACAAAGGAGTAGAACATATGGAGTAAAAATAAATAATAGGGGGAACAAATGCTAAAATAAATTTAGTTTGAAATGCCAGTGATCAATGAAGTGAGGGGTAAGGGGTATGGTAGGTACAATCTTTTTTTGCTGTTGTTGTTGTTGTTGTTGTTTGTTTTTCTTTCCTGTGTTCATTTTATTTCTTTTTCTATTGTCTTTTTATTTCCTTTTCTGAATTAATGCAAATGTTCTAAGAAATGCTGAATATGCAACTGAGTGATGATATTGTGAATTACTGATTATATATGTTGATGTTTTATTTGGTTTCTTAATTTTTTAATTAATAAATAATTTTTTTTAAAAAAAGCCATAAGTTTAGATACTTAGCTGAAGAGATTTCAAAATTAAATATGGAAAAGTGTGGCCTTGTTTCTCCTTGCAGCTTATAGTGAAGTGTGACAGGAAAGAGATAAGCTAAGAACTGAACACTTGGGTACAAAGAAACCAGAAATTGATATTCTGGAAAATTCTGGGCTTCCAGAAAGGGAGACCCCAGAGAATAGTGCACTATGCATGGATTTAACCAAACAAAGAACCAGTCAGTCATTTCAGAAAAAAACAGGATAGGAGATGGAATTATCCAGGAAAGATTTGCGGAAAGTCATAATTGTCTGATGGGTATGACCCCAGTACACTATATAGAAAACCAACAAGAGTGCTGTGAGATCTGTATATATGGAACCACTACCAGACAAGTTGAAGAAAAAATGACTTCAGAGTCAAAATCATGGAAGCTAAGGTCAGGAGCCAGAAAATCTTGGACCAGGAGAGCTGACCCACCCATACATGTGGAAAGGATGAGATTGCCCTGGAAGCAGAGGGTGGGCCTTCCACTTCATTGTTCAGGAAGAGTTTTGGTGTCCCAGACCTCAGAGAAGATAGAACATATAAACTAGGGAATGGAGGGGGGCAGGAAGCCTGGTGAATATCCCATTGTTCTGAGAGGTTTGAGCAAGTGCCCCATAGATGTCAAAGAACCTGGATGCTGCCAGGGTGAAGCCAAGATAAAGGAGATCTTCCCAAAGATCCCCAGTGTTGCAATCCTCACCCCAAAGTTTTCAGAGAGCAGGGCTGCTGTGTAAGCCCTTGGAAAGGGTAGAATTGCTGCTTTTTAAAGCTCTGATGATAAATGGAGTCAGACTTTGAAATCCAATGGAGGTTGCCCTGCAGGTTTTCAGAACTGTTTTGGTCTAGGGACCCCTGTTTACCTTTCGATTTCAATGGAAACATGTATCCTATGACTGTCCCTCCTTTGTATATTGGAAGCAGATAATGTGTTCTGAGTTTCACATGTCCCCAGCCAGAGTATAATTTTTTGCCTTATAATTTTTTGACCATGCCTATAACTGACTTTGATAAGATTTTATACTGTTTTTAACTTTGTATTTTATTTTTAGTGTTACTGAAATGGTTTAAGGATTTGTGATATTGTGATGGAATGAATGTATTTTGTATATGGAAAGAACATGTCTTTTGGGGGTCCAGAGGGTAGAATGTGCTAGCTTGAAGGTGTTGCATATCCCAGAAAAGTCATTTCCTTTAATCTTGATTCAGTATGTTAGGGTGGAAACCCTTTTGATTAGATTATCTCCGCGGAGGTGTGTTGCTCCTAATTGTGGGTGTGGCCTTTTGAATAAGTTATCTCCATGGAGATGTGGCATGCCCTATCCTCTATTGTGGGTGTAGCCTTTTGATTAGATGGAGATGTGACTCCGCCCATTCAAGGAGTGTCCTGATTAGTTTCCTCAAGTCCTTTCAAAGGGAAATATTTTGGAGGAAGCTCAGATGTTTGGAGTGCCAACAGAGAAAGCAAATGCACATGAGATCTAGACAGATGAGGACGCAGAAAGAAAACACCCCATGGGAACTGTTTAAACCAAGAAGCCAAAGACCTCAGCAGATGCCAACCACGTGCCTTCTCAGCTGTAAAGGGGTGCTCTGGATCTATTGGCCTTTCCTGAGTCAAGGTATCTTTCTCTGGTTGCCCTAGTTTATACATTTTTATAGCCTTAGGACTGTTAAGCTTGCAACTTAATAAATTCTCTTTTTAAAAGCCTTTCCACTTCTGGTATATAGTATTCTGGCAGCTTTAGCAAACCAATATGAATAATTACAAAAAACACAATATAAATTTACCCATTTCCAATGTTTTTTCATTCTTTTATGTAGATCCATCAGGTATCATTTTTCTTTTGTGCAAAGGACATCCTTTGACATTTCTTTAGTGTGGTTCTACTGGTGATGAATTCTTTCAGCTATTGGTTGTATGAAAATATCTTTATTTCACCTTTGTTTAGAAAATATATATTCTGTGGATATAGAACTTAGAGATGACAGTTGCTTTCCTTTAGATACTTTAAGGACTTTGACCCATTTTCTTTTCATTTGCATTGTTCTTATGAGACTTATGCTGTCATCTTTATCTTTGTTTCTCTCTATGTAATATGTCTTTTTTCTCTGTCTGCTCTAAAGATTTTATCTTTGTCACTACTGTTGATCAATTTGACTATGATGTATCTCAGTATAAACTTCTTCATGTTCCTTGTGCTTGGGGTTTTTTGGGAATCATAGATGTGTGAGAGTCTAGTTTTTATCAAATTTGTAAAATCTTTAGTCCTTAATTCTGACCTTTTTTTTTCTGCCACCTTCCTCCAATTACACATATATAAGGCCACTTAAAGTTGTCCTACAGTTCACTGGTTCTCTTTTACTCTGTGTTTTTCATTTTGTATTATTCCTTTTGCCATGTCTTTTAAGCACACTATTCGTTTGTTCTAGTGTGTTTTATGTTGTTAATTTCACCCAGAATATTTTTATCACAGGTAATGTAGTATTCATCTATGAAAGTTTTTTTTTCTTTTTTTTTTTTAATTTGCATATGGGCAGGAGGCACCAGGGATCGAACTCCAGACCTCTAGCACGGCAGGTCGGAGCTCTGCCTGCTGAGCCACGGCAGCCGCCCTTATCTATGAAAGTTTGATGTGGGTTTTTTAAAAATCTTCCATGTTTTTTCATAGGTTTTTGGACATATAAAATTCAATTATGGTAGAAGATTTAATGTGCTTGTCTAAGATTTGTGTCAGTTCTGATAGGTTTTGATTGATTGTTTATTCTTATTATGAATCATGTTTTCTTGCTTCTTTACAATTTCTTATCAGATGCAAGTTAGTTTTGTACTCCTATAATTCTTGAGCTTTTATCTAAGAAACAGTTAGGCTGGGAACTGCTTTAATGATTTGATAGATGCATCCAGAGTAACACTCAGTCTAAGTCTAATTGTTCTCCACTAATGAAACAAGACCTTCCTGAGTACACCATGCAATGTTCCATCAATTGTGAGTTTTTCCAGTTTAATGAGAACAGGCACTATTTCAGACACTGTGTAAAATGAGCATTGTTTCCAATATTCTTTTTTTTTTTTGATCTTTTCTTCTTTGCATGCAGACATTAATCAATTCTTTGCTGAATATTTAAGGGATGCCCTCTGCAGATATATGGGAATCTCTCTTTATTGCACTCTCTTTTCTCCACTACTCTTCCTCCAAACTCTTGGTGCCTTGATCTGCCTAAACTCTCAGAGAAGAGCCCTGCTCTTTCTCTTCAACTCAGTGAACCCACTAGGCTCTGCCTGCATTCACTCTCCCTGCACCTTGGGCTAGAAACTCTCTGGAGGCAGTAACCTGGGACAATCTTGTAAAGTTCTCCTTGTTTGTTTCCCATCCCTCGGGGATCACTTTTCTTTGTTGCCTGATGCCTTGAGAAATATTATTTTAAATATTTTGTCTTTTTCCTATTTTTTATTCAGGTGGAAGGGTAGATCCAGTCTTGTTACTCTGTCTTGGTTGTAAATGGATGTTAACTAATAGGCTTTCAGAGGGAGGGAGGGAGAGAAAGAGAGCGAGACTATTTCATGTTCATTAATTAGATATTAATCATGTTCATTAATTGAAGGTATGGAAGATAGCTGAAGATATCATTATTGAGAAAAACATTTATTGAAGATTATGGGCCACAAATCAGAGCATTGCCTATGTAGTTTAATAGAAGTAATCCATGCTATCAAATGGACCTTCCCAATGCAGGTAGTCCCAACCAACAAGCCAAGGAGCCTCCCATTGGGACTTATTATACTCAAGTTATTTGGGGTTAGTAATGATTTTGGAATGAAATTTTAATTTGGGGGGGTATTTTTAAAATTATTTTGTCCTGCTGCTTTGCAAACATATCCAAGTTCAGTGACTTTTTGTTATCATGGTTGTCATTTATCTTAAATTTCATTATGAAACCAGTAACCAAATGGAAAGAAGCCCAGTTATTCAACCATGAGCTATACAAGAGTTTTTTGACTGTCAGTATATGGCTAGGAGCCCCAAAAAAGGTTATTTCTAGAGTTAACCCCTTTACCATTTCAGCATTTTAAAGACTTATTTCATATATTAATACAAACCATTTCTAGGGTAGCAAGAGTGTAGATAAGAATTAGGGGGTAGGGGAACATTAAATCCTTTCTCTACTCCCCAGGCCTAAGAGTAGTGAGCAAGATTAAATGTCTAATAGAATGTCATTCAGCAACTACCAAACCAAAATTGACTTCTTTGACCTTGACAGAAAAGTATCCATTGTTAAATAATCTTCATAGGCCAAATTACAACCACAACAAGGGTTTTATTTTACCTCTACCGATCCTATCATTGAGACCTCATAAGTATATTTGCTAGTTAGATGCAGAGTATAAGCAAAATTCAGAAAAGGATGTAAATGTTTAAGAATATGTAATCATCTTAACAGAAAGTGCCCTCAAAATGAGAAGAAACGAATTTTTGCTTCTTGAACACATAAGTTCATAAATGATTAGCTTGGAAATGTAAACAAATTTAAATGATTGTCCCATCCCTGGCTCTGCCAAAATGATTCAGCACACTACTGTTGCTTGCCTACTTGCCAGCTATTCTTCTCTTTCTTCCTTTCTCTTATAAGTTATTGAATGGCCATGAGCTTCAAGGACCCTTCCATGGTACCCTCAACCTCCCAGAGGTAGTGGAGTTGAGATTTTATTACTTTAGGCAAATTGTGATCATTTATTTTCACTTGCTAATGACTAGTTTATGTACGAGCATCTGATGCAACTCTGTCCAACAAGACATAGGAAAAAAAATTTATACTGCACTGTTCCATACAAAACTTTAAACTGGTATTTAAGGAAATAAACCTTAAGCATTTGTCCTATTTTTCCAATAGAAACTTTATTTCAGAACAACAAATCTGCCCTATAGAAAGATGCCACTAAAAATCATAGAATACACTAGAGAAATAATTTTCTTAAAAAGGACTCATCGATGAAAGCCAAAGCCTTCAGAATGATGGAAAGTTAGGTATTCCTTTAGTATCAAAGAACCACACATATATTATTTGCTGTTGCAAAAGAAAAAAATATTCGCAATAGCAAGATCAGCTGACATCATCTTTACCCAATAGTAAAATTATGAATCACTAGTGGGGTGCAGCTAATATCATAGATCTCTAATGTGATATAACATGAATATAACTCTGAAATAGTCATGCAGAAAAGTTTAAATTGAATTAAATATAACTTCCAGTTTGCAAGAAATAAAAATAGGTAAAGGAAAAGGTATTCTACTACCACAATGAAACAATTAGATAAATCCAGAATATGTCATTTGACACAACAATTGGCCTGGCTTCCTCAACAAATTAATATCATGAAAGCAAAACAGAGTTGGAAAACTGGTCTAAATTAAGAGACAGAAAGAGAACTGAAAGCAGTAATTTCCCCAATTGAATTGTAATCTGAACAAACCAGTCAAGATGGGAATGAGATAGGAAGAATTTTATTATGAAAAGAATAGTGATATAATGAAATTATTAGTTATCTGTTTAAATACATGCTTCAGTTTGTTAAAGCTCCCAGAATTGCAATGTACCAGAAGTGGACTGGCTTTTATAAAGAGGATTTATTAAGTTCCAAGCTATAATTCTAAGGCTGTGAAAATGCCCAGATTAAAGCATCAACAAAATACCTTCCCAGAGGAAAGGTAGCTGCTGGCATCAGGGTTTCTCTGTCACAAGGAAAGGCACATGTGCCGGTTTGAATCTGTTGTGGACCCCAGAAAAGCCATGCCCTTTAATCCTCATTCAATATTGCTGGATGGGATCTTTTTTATTGTTTCCATGAAGAATTATGGGTGGGTGAGACTCAGGTTCTATTCCCCGCCCATGCACTTCCCCAAAAACAAACAAACAAGCAAACAAATAAAAAAACAACCAAACAAAAATTCAACAAATGGTACTGTGATAACAGGACACTCACATGGAAAAAGAATGAAATGTGACCCAGCCATACAGCATACCAAAAAAAAAAGCTGTTCTGTTACTGGTATATTGCATTCCAACAGTTAGCAAATAGCACAAGTGTTTATGATCTGTAAGGAATTATGCTAGAGAAGCTCTCTATATAATGGATAAGTCTGAGTGGTATTGAACAATGTATTTTCTGAAAACCACTTAGGACAAAATTCATTTGGGTATTGTTAGAAATACTGTGTATCTACTATGTAAGAATTAATAAGCTTTAAATCTCATAAGTTCATAAAATGAATTAAAGTTTCTTATTAAAATCAAGTATTTTTATATATGTAGATGTAGTATGTGATCACATCTAGGGTCAGCCTGTAAAAACAAACACAAGGATAGGGTATTGCTAAGCAAACATCTGCATTCCTCTAGGAGAAAATAGCAACATGAATATTAAAATTATGAGAAACTTCCCAGATAAACTAGTGCATGAAGATAATGAAAACTTCCACCAGGTGGCAGCACACCCCCAAAATAGCACCACCCAGTCAAAAGTCAAAAACGAAAGAATGCGCTGTGAGTCCTTGGGTGAGAAATTCCTGTCGTATCCTTAAGATTAGATTTAGAAAGAACTCCAGGATCAATTTGGCCTAAGTTTGCTTTCATATTCAAAGAGGAAACTGAGTTTTTGAAAAATTAGGTGATTTGTCCAAAGTCCCAGTTAGTGAGAATACCTAACGTCACTTTAAAAAAAGAAAAAGAAAAAAACCTTCAATGCATCTTACCTGTACCCCAAAGCTTCTAGATGATTGTTACTTCTAGGACAAATGATCATATGGAATAAAACATGTACACTGAGCAGTGAGACAAGTTTTTCCTTAGTCCTTCTACTCTTTTTCTAGCCTAGCTCCCCATTTTCTAATGTCCTTCTGCAACAAGTAGGTTTGATTCAGATATGAATAGCTTTTTCATGTGTTGTCTAAAGCTCATTTGTTTCCTTTAACTATAAAGTTATTGCTTATGTTAAAGTAACATTAGGCTATAGAAGTAGATAAGCCTTTTACTTGACTTTGAAATTCTATCTCCTTTAGACAGAACCCAGTAAAGTGACCAGCCATCTTGGTTTTCAGGAAACTGGAGTGTTTTGTGGAACACGGGACCTTTATTGCTGAAACAGGAAAGGCATTCCTTTATTGTTAAAACAGAGCATTCAGTGGTCTAATGAAAAGGCGATGGATTAGAAGGAACAGGACACATCTGACCTTTTCTCTCTCCTGCCATCTCTCACTTCAATCAGCCAGCATAACATATGTAGGAAGCTATATGTGAGGTACTGTACTATGTCACAGGAATTCAAGAATGAAGCATATTCTCTCTATTCTGGATGTGGCAATAAATGTGCACAATTAAGACTCCTGGATAAGATTTTTACTGTGCCTGCTTCAAGTAAATTCCCTTATCAATCCAGTTTATTTTATCACTACAATAACTCAAGCATGCAGCATTTTCATGCTTATGCCTAATAAAACCTAACCATTTTCTTCAATTTGTACACAACCTGAAATAACTATCTTTTGCCAAGTGCTTACCAATTTTTTGGAATTTTATTATTTGATTCTGAAAATAACCCTTTGAGGGAAAAATTGTTATAATCCTCATGCTTTACACCAGCAGCTTGAGGTTTAAAGAAGGTAAGTTACCCAAGATCATCTATTTCATAGTGGAAAAAAACAGATTTCAAGCCCAAACTGTTGGCTCTAGAGCCTCTGCCCTCACCCACTTCATTGTACTGCTTCTCCTCTTATTCCAGCTAGAACATTCTACAATAATGGAAAAGTCCAGCTTAAACAACCACTAACCATATATGACTATTGAGCACTTAAAATAAGGCTTGTGTGACTAAGAAGCTGAATTTTAAAGTTTTATTTCATTTCAGCTGCATGTGGGTAATGACTTCCAGACTGTACAGTACAGGTTTAGGCCAAATCTACCCTAGAAAAAGAATGGAGGTGGAAAAATCATATTACTATATCCTGTGGCGGTAGCGTAATATAAAGAAAAGAGAATGGACATTGGAGTCCTGCTGGTCTGTCTTAAAATACCTACATTTGCCACTGAAATCAGTTGTGTAAACCAGAGTAACATTTTTTCTTTGAGATTCAATTGCCTCATCTATAAAATGAAGATAATTACAATTTTGCCAAGTAGTTATTGTGTGTTTTACTTAGATACATAAAAGTATTTGTCACTGTTGAATCAATAAACATTTTTTTATTTGCCCCTTAAAAATCTAAACAGGTCAGGAACAAAATTGCATACGGACCTCTTTCAATATTTGACAACCCATGTCAGAAAATACTTCTGACTCTCACACATTGTAATATAATTCTGATTCTTTCATTACATCCTCTTTTCAAATTGTTGTTGGGATTAAAATCAGAATAACTAAATGGAAAAGCACCCCACAGTTAACTCCGTGCACAAAACATGGTACTGTTCAATAAATATTTCTTTTCCCCCTCACCTCCTTCAACTAGAAATTAGAATGGTTTATCTTTAAAAACAAAGAAAGAAAACCACGGAACACTCTTAAAGGGTGTGAATATAATCTACCTTTATTTCTATGAGCTCCAAAATTAATTGAATTCTCACTTTTGGATCAAGTATGTTCAAGAAACAAGTAGTATGCTATAATTTGATATAAGTACACGTTAGACTGGTTGAAAAGCAGTGTGATCTGGTAAGAAGTGTCTGGAGAGTAAAGGGGAGAAGCCGGGCTCTAATTTTATTTTGATGCTGACTTGATCTGTAGTAAGTCACTTTTTTATTTTGTGCCTCAAATTGCCCAACAGGAAATGAGTGGAATCACCTCAAATCTCTTTCAGAATGATGTTAGGATCCTTAATTATATGCATTCTCCCTACTACTATAATTTAAATTTCCATAAGAACGACCCGTCTTAATCACCCACCAATATATAAATACACCCACGTGAAATAAATTGTATTTAATTAACGATAAGGCACTAAGCTTTGATTATAATTATTATGTAAGGCAGAAAATGTTCTCTTCATTTTGCTAGCCTGGAAATGGATTTTCAACAAATTAAGTGGCTAATCGAAACCACACTCAAGTTCACTATCCTCTGCCACACGATCACACGACGACTTTATCACTGTCTTTCGGAGAAAGATGCTAAAACCAAACCACAGCGTGTGGAAGGAAATTAATAGGTCACAAGAGTGATATGATTGGCACGCCAAAAGAACTTCCCTGAACCAAAAACGTCATAAGATGTTGAACTCTCAGTTAACTGGGTGCCGATCTGGGAACGATGAGGTGGACCACCGGCCTCCTTGGTGCCCCCCTTGCCTGTTCTCTTCCCCCAATATATTACCAAAGAGGTTGCGCAAGGAGCCGGGTCTTTCCTGGCTGCTGTTCTCCTCTGCAGCCACTAGGGGGCACGCGACCTAATCCTGACGCGCGGATTTAAACTGCTTAGAGGTCTGAGGATTTCCAGAGTTCAGAGCGCCACCCGGAAGCCCCAGTTCACCCACCCTCCACTCCTGCTGCTGCAGCACGTGAGTGAGCAGACTATCTGCAGCCTGACGCTTAAGCTCTACGATTTAGTCGCTTGGCCAGAAGTAGACTTGGAAACAAAATCGTAGCAGTACCTTGTCCTGCCCGCACCCTGGCCATGCCTCCCACTCCCTCAGTTGCCACGGTTTTGACTCTCACACACATTCTCAGAGACCCCCACCTCCCACCCCATCCCCGCCCCCAGCATCCTTCCCTCCCTGGACATCCAACATTTAAATATTTAAATCTCAGAGCTCAGGTATCAGATCAGCCCGGAGCCTGAGAAAGATGTTGATGCCTTCCCCGAATCTATTGGATCAGAAAATAACCCACTGGTCACAAGTTACAAAAGGGAGGGAACCAGGAGCAGACCGCGCCGAGAAAGTACCTGTGCAGAGGCTTCCGAGGATGATGGGGAAAGTGAAAATTCAGTTTTTGCTCTAGGAAGCGGCTTTTTATTTTGTGTTTGTTTCCTTAGTTCAAACTTACAAATGCATATCGTAAAACAACACCAGGTATTTATCAGTCCCCACCCCACCGCCACTTTGGGTCTTTTCTTCTACTTCTTAGGAAGGCCTGACACAAGCCCCTCTCGGATTCCCCTCAGTGACTCCTTCCTCAAACTGTTGCTGCTGCTGCTGAGCCATCTGTCACCCTCCCAGCCCGCAGCCCTCACTGGAAAACTGAGCTCCCAGCAAGCTGTGGCCGAGGCCCAGGTACAAGAGGCTGCAGTCACAGCAGGAACACTGCTCCCTGGCCAGGCAGCAGAGGAAAAGAGAAGCACATTTCGAGCATCACAGAAGTAAGGAAGACTCTAGAAGTTTGTTTTCAATTCAAATAAACAACTATTTATGGAACAGATTCCATGAGTAAGACACTATTTTTGAAAGCTTGTCCTTGCCCTGAGCAAGCATAAATTATGCCTGGAATGAGGGAACTAGAAAGGACTGTAGAATCTGTACCCTTTACCGATCAATCAATCAATACATGTTAAAGATTATTCAATAAAACCTCTTTAACTTTATGTAGGAGTAAATGGAGATCCAAATTGGAAGGTGCAAAGGTTAACTTCACAAAAAATGCCTCTAAGTGGGGGAGATACGATACCTTTCAGGTCAAAGATAGGGATAGTGGGGGGAGGCCACCCGATGCTTTAATGGGGGTGTGGGCTACAGTAGAGAACTTAAAAAAAGAACATAAAAAAAAAGTTATGATAAAAAGCAACAAATAACACAGATGAGGTAAGAATTGTCATAAAGACACCAAATTTCATCTAGCTGATTTCAAGAAATCAGGTCCAAGTGAGATGGATTTGTGGAGGGAAGAACAAGGGAGAGGAAAGATTTCAAGGAATTCCAAGCAAAGGAATATATATAGAAGCAAAAACACTGAGCTCAGAAAGTCCAAAAGTGTGGTTTGAATTAGTGGTGAAAACAATGTGATCTAGGCTGGCAGGCAAATAAAATATAGTATCAGGAAATCTTTAGGTAAATGATCAGAGAAGAAGACTCTTTTGTGGATGCTTTGAATGTCAGTCTATTTTCAACATCACTAATTAATTCAATAAGAAATGGTGAGGCTCTCAAAAATAAAAAGTGAAATGTTCTATAAGACGCAGTCAAAGAATAAGCACTATGAAAATTAAAGGAAAGGAAAGGGTTTTTCTGTGTCTGGGACTCCAGTCCCTCAAATAAAATAAAATCATCAAATCAAAGAATCAAAACCTCACAAGTCCATTCACTCACCATCACATCCAGCCCCCAAGCCCCCATCATCTACCCATATCACCTGGTGGTGAGAACACCTGGAGCCTATGGGCCCTGGGTTTGTCTCAGCCTCACATTTGCACAAATATCTCAGATTAACAGGAATAGCCTTGATTTGATATTATCAGATTTTTCCTCAAAAATTCATCAAAATTGAATTTAAACCTCATGTTTGCTTTTTTTGCAAGAACCTAGGGTGGGGAGGTGAAATGTAAAGGCTACGGATCAGGTACGTCTAGTAAATTTTGAAAGTATAGCAAGATGTCCAAGGAGCAAATAAATTAGAGCTAATTGCAAGGTAATTCTAGTGAAGTTTGAAGACCAAAATGAAGCCAAAAAAAATTGTTCACACTGCAGATATTTTAACTATCCAACACCCAACATTGTGCCTCTTTGAACTTCACTGGGTAGCTAACTGATTTTTAAAAATTTCATCCAGCTGTGTCAGGGTCTATCCGAACAAAGATAAACAAATGACCTGCAAGCTTGGCATCATCAAAACCTCACATTCCACTAGGCTGTCAAATTCTAGGTGTAAAATGGGTGAAGGGTCTCTTAATCCCAGTTTTATGCAGGCATCCTCGGCTAGCTAGATAGGAGGTCGCCTTTCTGTTTTCAGAGCCCTAGAAAACTGAAGTTCTCTCCAAACAGAATTGTGTGAGAGCTAGCAAGCAATTTTGCTGCTACCCCCTTACCCCTTTTCACCCTAAACCAGTCGTGTCCCTCTTGATCTCCCCAGTTTTCTGGTCCTGTTCTCTCTTAGGCATATGTGAAGGGCTAGAAACTGCCCTCCCCAATCCCTGTCTGCAGTGGAAGAAAATGAATACAGGAGGGCAGAGCTATTCCCCCTGGGGCTCCACATGGCTGATTTCCATAGGAAACAATCAACGTGACTGTGGGCCAATTGTTAGAGTGGAGAGGCTGGGTGAGAGGGCGGTGGAGGTAGCCCTGGAAGGGGCGGCCCTGTCCATCCCTCTAATGAGAGTGGGATCTTGACAGATGGGGTATGAATGCCAGACTGGCACCTTGAAAAAGTTTCTCATAGGCCTGCGGAGGGATAGGACAGAGTCCTGGCCTGGGGACCAAACACTGATGATCCATTCCTGGCCCCCACCCGTTTATCAAAGAGGCCCTGAGACACTCCCTAGATCCTGAGCAGACTGAACAAGTATTCCTTCAGGACACATTGGTTTGTTTATAGCATCTTTGCCAAAATGGAGCAGTCCTAGAGCCAGCATACTAACAACTGGCACTGAATCTCATTGCTTCTCTGTGTAAAAACGCCAATGTTTCCCTATCCCCACCAAGATAAAGGTCAAACGCCTTAGGGTGGCACTGCTTAGTCACAGTTTCTTGACCTCATCTTAAACCAAACTGCCACCCAACAATCCTATATGCTGACTCCACAGAGCATTCCTTATTCCTGGGATACTTCAATTATTTTCAAGCTTATCTTTTGCCTTGCATTCCCACTGTCCGGAAAGCTTCTATCTACCTTTACCCTTTCAGGTACAGCTTACATGTCATAATAGCACTCTCTGTCTTCTCTCTGTACAAACTTTCTTTCTCTCTGTCATATAGTACTGGATTGGCCCTTTAATATTAGCAAAATCACATTTTTCTGATAATGTTATCATCTGTCTTCTTGATAAATGCAAATCACCTTAGAAGACTGAACAGGGTCTTATGCTTTATATTCTTTTTGTAGATACTGGTAACACTTGAAGATAATGCTTGTTGAATTGAATCTTGGGATTCTTGCCATTTCTCAAGATTATAGATGTCTTTGGAGCATAGGTTGTACTATGTTCTTCTTTTATATTCCCTCTGCCTCCATGCAGATCCACAAAATAAAAGGCAGCTTATACAGAGGATGAATCATAAATATCTTTACTTACAGACTACCATTTGGTAGGTGCCTTCTGAGTGCCAAGCATTTAACGTATATAACTCTCTTCATTCTCAAAACAATCCTATGAGGGTCAGGCTTTCTCACAATTTACCAATGAGGAAAACTGAAGCTTAGATATGAATCTTGCCAGCTGTCACACAAGTAATGAATATCAGAAGTGGTTTTGACTCCCTGGTCTGATACTAAAGCTTATTCTATGAACCTCCATGAATCTCACTAAACTTGAAGATTTACTATGAAATTTGTTCGACATTTTCTACTATTGTGTTTTTCCTATTCTTCAGAGAAACGGGCAGGAGATGTGAGTCTTTCACATAAATTTCTGACTGCCTTGAATAATGTGTAATGCAAATTTGGGGGAAAAATAAACAAGGACAAAATGTTCCACTGGCAGATCAAACAGCAGAAGACACAGATAAGTTGTTAGTATTGCAACTTCATGAGGCATTTAAAAGAAAATAGTAGTGGGGGAAACAGAAAAATGAAATAATTATAGTCAGGGAAGTTTAGTGCAAAAAAACTGTGTTCTGGGAATCAACAGTCCTGGGTTATAACTCTGTCAGCCAATCACTAGACCTTGGATCACGAATACTTTGCTAAATATCTCATAAATTCACCTCTCATTGGTAAAATTGAAGGAATTGAATAAGATGGTTTCACAGAGTCAGTCAATGTGACTGCATTAAATTCTAGTCTATTTTATTCCAGTCTCGCGCATTATGTTTGTACTGATTTAGACATAGGATCTTAGAAGTGACTGACCATATTGTTTGAACAACCAGAAGTGAAGGTAGCAGCTGTAACAACTGCACCAAGTAAATCGAGGGTTCTAGAATGTAGGACTTGTTGTGCTGTTTCCTTTCAGAACCTAACAAGAGTGAAGGTCCGGGTTACAATTAAAAGAAAAATATTTGGTGTCAGGCATCTAGGAGAGGTGGGAAATGGGGAAATTCAGCAGAAAGAACAAAAGCCCAAAAGGAACAGAGAAGTGTGGATAGAAGGAAACTAATTTCTCTTTCAGAGCTACAGAATCACCTGTAGATCCAACATCCCTTACCCCACCCTGGCTTGTCAGGATGGAAAGGACTTCACTCTACAAAAAGAAAAAAAAAAATCTCCTCACTCTTAGAGCTATTGAAAAACAAAGATGAATAAAGGAGGTTAGATCCTCATCTGCAAAGCTGGCTGCATTAGATGCTAATCCCTTAGGCCTTAGGGGGCTGCTGCACTCAGTCTATGACCCCTAATCCCCTCTTACAGGTCCCCCAGAGTAAGTGATACTGTGCTAACTGCCCGGATGGGACACTGGCCACATCTGGTCCCAGAACCCTCTGCTCAGCTTTGAAACAGAAGGATGGATAAACAATTTGGACTTTCTCTCATTTTCCCTTTGAAGGGTGCAACCCTATTACCCAAAGTGCTGAGCTCCTGACTCAATTAGTCTGCTAATGTGATTATATGCTAATCTGGGTTTTATTTTGCATCTGATTTTCATGTTATTTACTTGATTTTAAAATAAGCAGAAGCTTATTGTCCCCATTCCCTAAAAGAGTGCACCGATTAAACTCCTTACCTGATCCCTTGCTCTTCACTTCATGTTAAATCAGTCCCTTGTGGGAAACTGAGGATACAGGCCTGATTCTCTTTTTCATTATTTTATAAATCTTCAGAATATTTTTAGCTCAGTCCCTGACACAGATGAAACAACTAAAATTTGAATGAAAACTTTTAGCCATTTAAAGAAAACGTTTCTCCAAAAAGACCTAGGCACATGATAATGGATTATGAGTGACTTTCATAGTTTTTTGGGTTTTTTCTTGCTTCTGCTTTTAATCATTTTTGACAGTAATAATAACAACAACAGCAAATACCTATATAGCACTTGCTGTGTAGCACATGTTTTTATAACAAAGATGAGGTAGATAAAATTGCTATCCCTATTATAACATAAGAAAACAAGATCATATTGGTAGTAAGAAGTAAAAATAGGAGGAAATGTGCCTTTTATTACTTGTTTAATGAAAGTCAAATATAAAAACCATACAAAGAATGTTACCACATTTTCACATAGGTGGATGAATATTAAGACCATCTAGGCTAACTGAGATCATACAGAATTTCAGTTAAGCCAATTATTGCTCTGGGACTCTCCAAACTTATTAGGGGAAAGGGTAGGGGAAGGGAAAATGGCATGGGAAAAAACTGGAAATTTTCCTTTATTTTGAACTCACCTCCCTTTTATCAGCTTGCTAAAAGTTCCCCTCAGAAAGAGAAATTAGGCAAAGAAGCAAGAAATAAGAGTAGCAAGGAGATAAAAGAGAACAAAAAGGAGAATCTATCTCAACTATGTATTTACCCTTCTCAGTAAACCTGTATTTAGTGATTGCTATATACTAATTAAAAATGGACCTGGAATAGAGGATATAGAGATTAGTAAAAAATAATCCTTGAAATCAAAGAGTTTATAGGTATAATAAAAAAGGTAAGAAAAATGAGTAAATATAAGTATTTAAATACCTCTAATGCGAGACAGAATATGACTGATTTAATCAGTAGAGATTCAATGTATAATGGAGGCTTAGGAAAGAAAAGATCACAAACTTATTCTGAGAGACCAAGAGTGGTAAGCTGGTTTGAAGCTGTTTTATACCCCAGAAAAGCCATGTTCTTTATCCTAATCCAATCCTGTGGGGGCACACCTGTTGTTTGGATGGGATCTTCTTGATTAAGTTTTTTCCTTGGAGATGTTGCCCACCCAATTGTAGGTAGGACCTTTTGATTAGGTGGCTTCCATGGAGATGTCTTTGCCCCCTCAAGGTGGGTTTTAATCTGCTTACTGAAGTCCTTTAAGAGGAAATCATTTCAGAGAAAGCTCAGAGCCAATACAGATGGAGATGTTTGAAGATGCAAAAAGAAAATGCCCCGGGAAGTTATTTGAAACCAGAAGCCAAAGGACATGTAGATGCCAACCATGAGCCTTCCCAGCTGACAGAGGTGTTCCAGATGCCACTGGCTTTTCTTAATTCAAGATATCTTTTCCTGGATGCCCTAACTTGGACATTTTTATGACCTTGGAACTATAAACTTGTAAGTTAATAAATCTTTATAGAAGCCAACCCATTTCCGGTATATAGCAAACTAAAACAGAGTTTGGTACCAGAGAAGTGTGATGCTGTGGTTTGCAAATACCAAACATGTTGGAATGGCTTTTTAAATGGATAAAGAGAAGATCCTGAAAGAATTTTGAGGAGTTTAATAACTCCTTTCCCTTAATAAGGAAAGACCTAGAATGCTTTGCATATACTGTCATTAGAAATGTGGACTCTAAAGATACTTCTAATAAGGCTTAGACAGAAATGAGGAATGTGCCATTGCAAACTGGAAGGAAGGTGATCCTTGTTTTAAAGTGGCAGAGAATTTGGCGAAATTAAGTACTTATGTTAGATGGAAGGGAGTATTTAAAAGCCAGGAGCTGGGATATTTAGCTGAAGAGATTTCCAAATTAACATGGAAAGTGCAGCATGGTTTCTCCTTGCAGTTTATAGTGAAATGCAACAGGAAAAGGGTAAGCTGAGAACTGAACACTTGAGTACAAAGAAACCAGAAATTGATGTTCTGGAAAATTCTGGGCTTCCAGGAAGGGAGACTGCGGAGAATAGTGCCCCATGTGTGTATTTAACCAAACATAGAGCCAGTCGGCCATTTCAGAAAGATACAGATTGGAAATGGAGTTATCCAAAAAGGAATTATGAACAGTTCTATTATCTGAAGGGTATGAAACATACATACTGCATGGAAACCCAACAAGTTTCTTGTGGGACCCGGGTTAACGGAACCACTGCCAGTCTGGTTGAAAAAGGGACAAATGGAAGGAAATTTACCTTAAAGGCAGAACCATGGAAGTTAAAGTCTGAAGCCAAGAAATCTCAGTCCCAGAAAGCAGATCCACCCATCCATGTGGAAAGAGTAAGTTTGCCTTGGAGGCAGATGGGGGTCTCCTACCTCAATGTTCAGGTAGACTTTTCATGCCCCAGGCCTAAGAGAGGGTGGAGCACAGCCCTTGGGGATTGAGGGAGCCTTGCTGCCACCCTATGGTTCTGAGGGGTTGAGCATGTGCCCTGGAGATGACAGTGAGCCCAGGTGCTGCCCTGATGCTTAGAGAGGTTGGAGCTGAGAAAAAGATGGTCTCTCCAAAGTTCCCCATGGTTGCAACCCTCATTCCAGAGTTTGGAGATAACAGGGCCACTATATAAACCCTTAGAGAGGGTGGGACTGGTGTACTCCCAAGCCCCAAGGATGATAAATGACTCTCAGATTTTGAAATCTAATAGAGATTGCCCTGAAGATTTTTGGAGCTATTTGTGTCCAGTGAGCCCTGTTGTCCTTCTAGTTTCTTCCTGTGGCATTGGGAATGTTTATCCTATGACTTTTCCTCCTTTATATATTGCAGCAGATAACTTGTTCTGAGTTTTCACAGGGCTATGGCCAGAGGAGACTTCTGCATTAAACAGACCATGCTTATACCTGAATTTAATGATGTTTTATACTGGTTTTGACTTCATATTTTATTGTATTGTATTATACTACTGAAATGGTTTAAGGCTTTGTGATATTGTAATGGAATGAATGTATTTTGTATCTGGAAAGAACATGTCTTTCTGGGGTCCAGAGGGTGGAATGTGCTGGTTTGACACTGTTGTTTACCCCAGAAAAACCATGCTCTTTATCTTAATCCAATCTTGAAGGGGCAGACTTACTGTTTGGGTGGGATCCTTTTGATGAAGTTGTTTCTATGGAGATGTGACCCATCCAATTGTGGGTGGAATCTTTTGATTAAGTGGTTTCCATGGAGATGTATATCTTACCCATTCAAGGTGGGTCTTAATCTGCTTACTGGACTCTTTTAAGAAGGAACTATTTTGGAAAATGCTCAGAGCCAGCACAGACAGAGATGTTTGGAGATGCAGAAAGAAAATATTCCTAGGGATGCTGTTTGAAACCAGAAGCCAAAGGACCAGCAGATGCCAGCCATGTGCCCTCCCAGCTGACAAGGTGTTCCAGACACCACTGGCCTTTCTTGAATCTTCTTGAGGTATCATTCTCTGTGTACCTTAGTTTGGACACTTTTATGGTCTTAGAACTGTAAACTTGTAACTTAATAAATCCCCTCTGTCAAAACCAACCCATTTCTGATATATCGCATTCTGGAAGCATTAGCAAACTAAAACAAGTGGTTTCTGAGATATGTCATTCAGCCAGACCATACAAGATGGTACAATTTGGACTGCAGTATTACAGGAAGGGCAAATGCACACAAAGCTCTTTGGCAGAATTTGTATGGTTCCAACAGAGAAAGATTTTTCTCAAAATCCAGAGGATAGGCCACTCCATTACCACTTAAGAAGGGAAGAAAGTTGGGTGAGAGACTGAGGGGCCAGGAACTTTACAGAGAGAAGGAAAAAGTCAGATTCATGAAAGCTCTGGGTATATTTAGGTTCTACCAGGGAAATCCAAGTAAGAAATTGAAAGAAAATGTCCTTTCCTCTGGCTCTACGCTGAGAAAAGACAAAACCCAAAGTAATCTTTAGGATTTTTCCCCTAAAAAAAAATCATTGATATGGGCACTCTTCTTTCCTTATTGTGCTCAGTAAGGTTTTGTCCAGTTCCTAGCAGCAGACCTTGCTAGCACAGATGGGGCCTTTTCAGCCTGACTTTCTATTATCTGGCTAGCGCCAGACTCCAGCCAACACAAAACTCCTCTCTAATTGTAATTGAATCCACACTTTTATAGTTCATTACCTCTCTGATAGATTAGATTAGATTAGGCTGAAGCTGTGGCCAGCCCAACTATCAGCCCAGGTTGGAACACCAGAAGAGAAAAGGGGGAGGGCAGAGAAAGAAAGAAGTCACCTGACAGAATGATCTGTCTTCCTCTCAGCCATTAACTCATTTCTCTGCACACAACCCCTTTCTCATCACCCTGCAAACACACACACATGCACACACAGCCTTATGGGATCAAAGTTGATGTTCTTTATAAAATTAGAGAAAGAAAGAGGTGTATAGACCAACAGATCATCTAGCCACAGTCACTTTATTTTATAGATGAGGAAATGGAAGCCCAGATAGGAAAGGAAGCTCTCCAAGATCAAACAGCAGAGAACTCAGATACTGTGGCCATGAGACCATGCTTACAGCTCTGCAAAAATCTGCTAGAAGGAGCTTTGGTTCCTCTTCATCCACCTCTGCGTATGGAGGTAGTGCCACAGTATTGCTGTCCTCCTCCTGGCTAATGACTAAGCATGGTGTGAATTTTGCAAAGAATTTTATTTACTCCTCTAGCAAGCACTTTCGGCTCAGGACACACCATTGATATGGCTGAAAATTTCTTAGACCTATGCTATACTCTGAGTCTCATATGGCCCAGTCCTCCTTCTTTCCCCTCTCTTTTCATATGTATCAGACTTGCATCAAAGTCTGAGGGCTTTCCCTGCCTACTCATGTTCCCTTTCCTTTATCCTTCATAGGCGTTTCTCAAAAAAAGTCTCTTGCTTGTCCAATCATATTTTTGCATCTGTTTCTCAAAGGAACCAAATTAATACACCTTAAGAAGTCCTCTCTTCATACCTGTATAAAATAATTTTTTGTTCCTTTTATATGCTCTGTCTTAGAATAAAAATTTTTAAAGTCATGATGGTCTTTATTTTGGGTTATTATTTTCCAGTGTCACATGTTGAATAACTTCAAAGAAGTCTTCCCTAGAAAAATGGAGAAGGATGGTGATTTGTAGGCTCTTTCAGCCATGGGAGCCTTAAGTCATTTAAGATCCTTATACAGAACTCTTGTTGAGTGAAATTTCTTTTATGGGACTATTTCTGCCTGTCTATTTCATCCCTTTAAATTCCATATTAACACACTGTCTTCCAAAGAGCACTGCCCTGATTGCAATTATTGAAGGGATTGGACCAGAATTTAAAGAAAGGATTATTCCTGTACAAATTCTGATTAAAATGGGCTTCCCAACCGCAGCCGAAAAGATTAACAACTGTCCAATCTCCTACAGCCAGCAAGTCTCCGTAAATAACTCCCAATCTCTCTACTGTTAGTTTATCTGCCAAGGATTAAACTGAGAGGCTGCTCCCCAAACCTGCATTAAAATAACAACCAAGAGTAGACTTCTGGTTCCTGGCAGCTGTCAAGCTCAAAGCAAGGGATCTAGAAATCTCTCTCCAACCAGGTCTGGAAAGATGGGAATATGGAGTATAGGGTAGAGAGTGAAATGTGTTTCCTTAAATTTGAAGGTCCCTGAAGGAATATGAGCTGTATTTAGTTATTGGTTAAAATCAGGCAGGTCAAGAGAGTGCTGCCTTCACATTGCTTTAATGCACTACATCTCAGTATGATGGGAAGAAAAAGAAACTTGTAATCAAAAGACCTGAGTCATAGCTAAGCTTTGCCACTTGTCACTTGCACTCCTAGTTTTCTCATGTGGAAATGGAAATAATATTGACCATATTATTAGTCTCACTCTGATAATAAGACATGATTTGTGTGTTAAATTTTAGAGAGTGCTTGTGGCAGAAACCACTGAAATTTCCAATGTGTCTTCCTAGTCTTCCTTAGAATAGAAGGTATAGCTGGTCACGTGGTTGCTTGATATTGCTTGTAGCTATTTATGGCCATGTGACTATGTTCAGGTCAGTGGTATATGCATAACTTTACAGGTCATGTTCTTTAAAAGCAAGCTTGTGCCCACCTTTTCCTTCCTCTCTGCCCCCCTTTCACCCCCATGCTCCTGCCACACACAATTCCTGTCCTACCTTCTGGCTGTAATGTGACTGTGCTGTAGGGAGCTAGTGCAACCATCCTGACTATGAACAAAAGCTGCAGTTTGGGGGATGGCAGAAAACAAGGCAGAAGGACCCTGGGTCTCTGGTTACCATGGAGTCACTGTACTATTCCTGGTCATACTTTCCAGACTTATTATAAGGGAGAAATAACCTCCTATCTTGTTTAATCCACAATTTTTTTTTAATAAAGTAACCAAATTGGTGCCCTAACTGATATACCAGTCTATAAATTATCATTATTATTGTTGTTATTATTATCACTATTATTACTGTCGCTGCATATGATTAGGGTTATCTCAAGGCCCTACAACCCACATTGTCTCACAGAAGGATTCCAAGTTCTAGACTTTAAGCTCAACAGTTGTCATAAACAGAGGATTCTGCTTTATTTTTGACTCTAGCTTAATCCAAAGAAAATTTTAATAAAATTAGTTTGAAATGGCTCTGCTTCCTAGGTACTTTCACAATGGATGGGACCACCAAATTCCTCCTACTCATTCTTCATTCTTAAGTCTCCTGGACCTCCTTTTGCATAAATGGTAGGGCTTTCTAATTCCCAGCATCTCCCCTTCTCTTCTCTCATCTCCTTATAGGTCTCTTCCCTCCTTCCCACCCTCTATTCACAATGAGCCTTCCAAACTTTTTTCCATGTTCTTCTTTCCCCAAAATACATTTTAAATTTCCTAAGTGAGGAATCTCTGCCTAAAAACCCAATAAATACTTTTCAAAGTTTATTATCATTGAGGTTCTTACTAAAATGCAGATTCCAGGGTAGCCATATCTTCTAAATAAGAATCTGCTCATATAACTCTCAAATCTGCATCCTAGCAAGATGTCCCACCCTTCCCACACCCACAGGCACGTGCCACACAAGCCTAATGCATGCTAACATGTGAGCAACACTGAACTGTAGGAAAGCCATCATAAAGTATTTTTCTATTTCTTCTTTCCAAAAGTAGGGTGGCCACTGAACAATCTTAGGGAAAAATATCAGAGTATTGGGGCAGGGGAAAAGTATATGTGAAAGGAGAGTCATGTAGTAGGTAAGCAGATTTAGATTTAGATTATCACTCTAAATTTCAATTTTGGAGATCACTAAGTCATATCTAATAATTTTTATGTAAAAAATATTCTTCTTCATGTCTAACTTTAGTGACTCCTTCAGTGTTCCTTTGCTACGGTCCTTAGAGCAAACTGAGAACAAGTGGTTCCTCATTGGGCCTTAAAGGAGCACAGGGTTGTTTACAGATCAAAAGATGTGATGGGAGAGGGTAGGGATGCCTTCTGGACCTGTCCTCAGAGGCAGATGCCATTTCCTCTGGAAGTATAGCACGTTTGCTGGCAAAGGAAATCTCCCTCCAGGGCAGGCAAGGAAGGACAATAGAGCCACGTCACCACCCACCATCTGTCCTGAAAACAGACACCAGCTGACAGGGAGGGAAGCTCAAAATCCTGCTCCCACCCCCACACCAACGTCAGCAACCTTACTGCCTGACCTCCTGAGATGGGAGAGGGGAAAGACCGAGTCAGGGATTAGACTGAGGGGCCTGTAGGGATCAGGTTTGGGGTCACCCTGCCCAGATTGCTGCAGATCACTCATCAGGGCCACAGGATCATCAAATCTTCACTCTCACCTGTGAGATGAAGGGACAAAACCTGCAGAGAAGCAGAGAATGAGTGCCCAGAAAAGCAATCCCATTTCTGTGTGACCAGCTTGTCCACTCTGTCTCTGGATGCCCAAGTCCCCAGAGAGACACAGAGACATGGAAAAGGCAACCTTGAATAACTGGCAACTGAACATTAATAATTAAGAACACTGTCTAGACAACAATCAGACTTTAAGAGTGGAGTGTAATAAAAATGGGAGTCCCAGAGTAAAGGTGGTTTCCTAGAGAGTGTAATTAGAGCTGTGCTAGAGGAAAAGAACTTGGCTTTTCAAGAGTCAGAAATCCTAGGTTCTGCCACTAGTTATATATGGCCAAGGGCAAGTTCCTTTTTGTTCTGGAGCTCAGTCTTCTCTTTTGTAAAGTTTTGAGGTTGGTCAAGCTGGGCCCAGAGCTATCTACTCAGACTCCTAAGTGCTCCAGGCAAATAATCAGGTAAAATCTCTCAGGATGCAGAAAATACATTTAACGGGCCTGAGATAGGCCAAGGAATTCCCAGTCTTAAGAAAATGGAATCATTTCAGCACCCCCTCCCCAGAACAACAGTGCAACACCTTTAATTTGCAAAGCACTATCTAGTCTGATTAGATAGCCCCTCACATCAGACCTGTGAAGGAGCTGGGACAGTTACTGTTGTTCTCATCTATCCCGAAGGATGCTTAGAGAGGTTAATTGGCAGAGCCAGGCTACAAAATGATTACAAAGGAGCTGTAACTAGAAGCCACCAACATTGGATCTCAAACCAGGGCAAGTTCCACCAGTCATGGGTGATCTGAGACCCCTTACCATATCTGCTACAAATAACTACATTTCCCCAGGAGTTACTTTGGATTCCTACCCTGGTATGCAAATCGATCTTAAAGCAGAAGCTCTAGTCTTCTCATTCATTCCACAGATATTAAGTACTTACCTACTATGCCTCAGGCATTGGCTTGGCTCTTTTCCACGTGATGTGGTATTACTTAAACTGATGGTGGGTATAATATGTGACAGATTCCTTAGAAGTTAGGCCAAGATTTTCTCCACTAAGTTTACAGGGATAATGCCTGAGAGGCAACCTAACCAATCATCAATTGAATTTAGAAATCATATATTGCTTCTTTTCTGCCCCAGCCTCTGTGCTAAATACAGAGAGATACAGAGATACTTGAAATAATAATTAAAGTTACCTCTGCTTTCTAGATGCTCATGATCCAGAAGAGGAAACCAATATAGGCACACATTACTTTAATTCAAGCAGAACGAATAAATGCAACAGTATGGGTAACCAAACCTCTCCATTAACAGCTGTCAGAATTAACTTGACCCTGAATGTGGAGGGCTCTGGGTATACAAAGAGCTGTTTCAAACTCTGACCCTGCTCACTAAGGGTTAAGTGGGTGCAGAATGTACACACAGAAAAATAAAAACATTGAAATCATTATTGAATAGGTATCAAGTTGTTTGTCCCACAGAGCATTCAGGTGCTAGTCTAAGGTTCAGAAATAAGCTAAAGGGCAGCTGCCGTGGCTCAGCAGGCAGAGCTCCGACCTGCTGTGCTGGAGGTCTGGAGTTCAATCCCTGGTGCCTCCTGCCCATATGCAAATTAAAAAAAAAAAAAAGTTTAAAAAAGAAATAAGCTAAAGGAGTCCTGGGTGTAGACTGGGCGTGGTGGGGGCTGCCCACCTTTATGACTTTGCAGATCCTCGTGAAACACATGATGATGTCTGATCTGCCACCTCCTAGCTGAAGCTGGGCTAATGACGGCTGAGATGACAGAGCTTAAAAGCAATGCAAGGAGATAGCCTACTTACTGCTTTAATTTCCCTAATCCAGTTTCTTTGGAAAATCCAAATTTCCTCTCCCTTTGGGAATTCCAGGTGACTGGGAGGACATTAGCTTTAGGGGAATATAGGAAGAGTACTTTATAGCACTTGGATTTCTTGTGTGTGGAAAGGTTTTGTTCATCTATTAAACTTTCTTCAAACTATCAGAAAAGGAGAACACATATATCCAAATGGCTCAGCAGGTAGATTCTTGCCCGCTGTGCTGGAGAACCGGGTTCGATTCCCGGTGCCTGCCCATGCAAAAAAAAAAAAAAAAGAATAGCGAATATTATGAAAGAGAAAAAGAAACAAGCAGACAGAAAAAAAAAAAAAAGAAAGAAGCCAGGGACCAGATAGTTCTGAAAGATACACTGCTGTATAATCCATAGTGAGAAAAGGAAATCTGGAACCCAAAGTTATCCCCAGAATTTACACTGATGCCCTAGGTGTCTGCCTCCTATGTACAAGACATAGAAAGAGCATAAGATTTTATAATTTGAGAATAAGAAGCCAAAGGAAGTATCAGATTAATGGGGAAAATGGCTAAGAATCTATAAAGACCTGTAGAGCTAAGTGAAGAGCTCAGTGTGGGGCATGAAAGACATACAGAAGTGATCATTTAGGGACTAGTAAATGGGGATATGAGTGCAACCATAGGGTAGACCTCAAAGCATCATTCATTTTACAATAGAAAAAGAAGCAAGATGCGTGTACACATCCAAATGCTGACTAAGTTCCAAACTGAATCCAATTCCCAGAGTACATATACAAGCAGCAGCAGGCAGATAACACATGGACATCCAGTTAAGTGCATCCAGTTGTCCCAGAGTAGTCTGGATATCCTTGGAAGAGTCTGGTAACAGTTTCTGGAGATATAGTGAAAACTGGAGGAATGTAGTCCTAGGCAAGAAACTTGGTCACTGAAGAACGGAGCAGAAAGCCTATATTACTAGGAAACTGGGTACAAAATGAGATATTTGAAAACTGGGGTCAAGAAAGGAAGTTAGTTACAAGTATTAAATCAGACTCCCCCAAACACAAAACTCAGCAACAAGATTGACTCAATGGAAAACATATGCATAAGGTTCTTTTCCTTTTCCTGATTGCTCTCAGGCCTAATTCTAGTCTTGGGACTGGTAAGCCTGTATGTATATGGGTATTAGGTAAACTCAGAGGGAGAGAAGCCCTTTACATGAATTGGAAGCCAGGGAATTTGGTTTTAAACCCAACTGTGACTTTGTCTGACAACTGCCCCATTTTTTGTGTCTCCAAACTGATGCATCCTCTTTCTACTCTATTATAGGATTGCATCAAAAGTCTGTAAGCGATGATATTAACAAGCAGTCTAGGACTGAGATGACCTGCATATCTCATTTAAATCTCTCTTATTCTTTGAAGGAAAAGCCTTAAGAAAAATATGCATCGTTTAATCTCAAGTCAAAAAAATGATGAGAAACTCAGGAGTACAGGTGAGAGAGTTTACTGTCCTGTCAAGTTTACTGTCCACTTGAACTCAATCAGAGGGAGCTCTTAGGCTTAATACAGAAGTCCCCAATTTGATAGGTCCCACTCCAAAGGTAATACTCTGGAAGTTAATAAAGAAGTTTCCTGTGCTGGTTTGAAATTGTGTGTACCCCAGAAAAGCCATGTTCTTTAATCCTGTTTCAATATTGCTGAATGGAATCTTCTTGATTAAATTGTTTCCATGGAGATGTGACCCACACAATTGTGAATGGGATCACTTACTGGGTGGAAACATTTTGGGAAAAGCTTCAGAGCCAACAGAAGACCCAGATGTTTGGAGACACAGAAGGAAAACACCCCCGGGGGAAGCTGATTGCAACAATAAGCCAAAGACCCAGCAGACCCCAGCCACATGCCTTCCCAGCTCACAGAGGTGTTCTGGACCCATTGGTCTTTCTTTGGAGTTAAGGGGGGGTATCTTTTTTTGGATGCCTTAGTTTGGGCATTTCTATGGCCTTAGGACAGTAAACTTGCAACTTAATAAATTCCCTTTTTAAAAGCCGTTCCATTTCTGGTATATTGTGTTCTGGCAGCTTTAACAAACCAAAACACTTCCCAAAGAATCCTCTCCTAGAGCAGGCTGATTTTAATTTATATAAAAGAAGGAACTAGGGCACAATCAAAAAGCCTTGAACTAATAATGCTGTTAGTACCACCAAAATGAATTTGGAATAATTATATTTCCTTTCTAAGCTAAGAGGCTGAGCTGGCTTTAGCTCTACCATCTATAAAATAATGGAATTTATAATTAGTTTCTAAGACTCCAAGTGATTCAGGAGAATTCTCCTTTATTTTGCTCACTCGCACTGTGAGCTGTGGCAATGATAGATTGCCAACTATCCATTGCATGCATTCATTTATTTAATCTTTATAAAGCCCTTTGAGAGGAGTGCTATTATTATACCTATATTACAGATGAGAAAGCTGAGTCCTATAAATGTTAAATAAGTTGCTTAAGGTCCTTTAACTATTAAAGGGCAGATCTTAAGATTCAAATGTAGGAGACCTAAAGCTAGATCCCCTGATGCTGCTTCAAAGTTGAGCTCCTCTTAGAAAATACTGCCACCTTCTTCCCCAATTTTCTGATTCTAATAGGTTGTTTACCTGGATAATATTGTTTGGCAGAAAATATCCATACCACCAAGTCTGGGACAGTCTACTTTGGCATATAGAGCATAGGGTGTGAGTCACGACTTCAAAATAACAGCAGTCACACTGAGCTTACTTCCTCTAGTTTCCAGTCAGTCTTGTGTCTTGTGTGATCTTATGTCTTTATTTGTCCGAAGTCTTAGCTTACCTGATTTGTTATTTTATTCTAGCTCTTGCCACATGTAATATGCATATTTCCTAGAAGAGAAGCATATCGTAATTTCCTAAAATATTCTAATCAAAGTATGAGGACAAAAGAGACAAGGCAAATGTGAGCGAAGATGCCTAGCTAACAGATTCCCCTTAGTTACTATAGTGCAGCCCCTTCCACTGCCTTTACCTTTTCATCTTGCTGCCATTAGATACTCAGGCTCAGCAGAGCCTACATAGGAAGAATCTGGAACCATCAGCCTAGACCAAGCTCTCCTAGGTGGCAGGTCTATGTCCTTTGAAAAAATACCTTGAACTCTGTGTTAGTTTCTTCACCCCTTAGCATGCTCCCTGATCCTAAACAACTTGAGAAGATGTTCAATATGTTTCCCCATGGAAAAATCCGTGATGAAGGTAGGAGGTGGAAAGTTTTTTTGTTTTGTTTCGTTCTTCTGGGAAAAATCATTGTCAAATGAGAGCTATGAGTCAATAGCTTATCAATAGAATTGTAGAAATACAGAATTGAGATCCTATGCATGACCAAAGAAAACTAGTAGCCAAGCTGAGCTTATCATGGGCATGGGATCAGAGAGGCCAGACTCTCCAGCCAAGAATGAGTGAGAACCAGAAGGAAAGATAGAGAAAGACTGGGACTGTGTAATTGAGTGATGCGTAGAATGAACAATGATGGCACAATCAATGTTTTTGCGAAAATGATTGCTGAATCATTATATCAATATTTCTTTTAGTCTCCAGTAACTTAGAGCAGCTAGAAGTAAAAACCTAAAATTGTGGAATTATGACCCATACCTAACTTTGAAATCTGTTCTACAACTAATTGTTATGATGTGCTTTGAAATTTATTACTTTTCTGCATATTATTTTTCACAAAAAAGAAAAAAGTCAATTGTGGTGATAAATGAACCATTGATTGTACACTTTGGATGATTACATCGTATGGGAATATATAATACATATCAATTAAATGTGAATAATGTAAAAAATGAATGTTTTTGCATGAGGGAGAACAACGAATGTCAATGTGCAAGGTGTTGAAAATGGGATGGTATTTGGAGAGGGTGGAAAATCCAGTCAATGCAAACTAGCATCCATAGTTAACATTAACATTGTAATATGCGTCCATTGACTATAACAAAGGCAATATACCAAAACTAAATGTCAATAAGTGGGGGTGGGGGGGTATGATGGAGGCTTTTGGAATTCTTTGTGGAAGAAATGGAAATGTCTTTTTATGGATTGTGGTAGTGAAGACATGGCTGGGAACCATTGATTTTTACTTAGGTTGGATTATGTGGTGTGTGAATAAAACTGCCTAAGAATGAACAGAGAGAGATACAAGTGCTGGAGAAAATATGGACAGAAAGATGTACCTAGTTACTATTAGTAGAGAAGAAGAGGATTGCAGCCCCTTTGGAGGACAGTGCTGTGACTCCACAGGAGGTCAGCAGCAATGTTGCTGTATGATCCTGCAACTCTGTAGTTAGGTGTATACTCGGAGGAACTAAAAGTGGGGACACGAATGGACAGTTGCAGCTGGTTTTATGGTGGCAGTGTTCATGATTTGCAATGGATGGAGGCCTAAAGGTACACTGACTGAGGAATGGAAGGGGCAACTGTGGTGTATACATACAGTAGACTATTGAGCAGCTGCAAGAAAGCAATCAAGGTGAGTGAAACTTAAAGACAGTAGCTTGAGTAAAGCAAGTCAGAAATGAAAGGACAAATATTATAATGCCTCACTTATATGCACTAACTGTAATGTACAAACTCTGAGAGCTGAATTCAAGAGCATAGGCTATCAGGTGAAGGCCTTTTCTAAAAGTTCCTAGTTTGTAAGCTCTTAACAGCAGTCACATCTATTCTGGAGTTGTAACTATGATTACTAAATTTTAAGATGCTGAGCTCTTCCCAGAACTTCAGGTAGCTGTGTGACACCTGAGGTTCAGAAGTAGAGTTCTAAAGTCAGTATTATCCCATACAGCAACTGTTTAAAAAGTGGAAAAAATGATCAGGTTTCAATTACAGATATGAGTGAAGCTGTTCTGGGTAGGACTAAGGTAAATCAGATTAAAAGGGTAAGGGATGATATTGACTGCATTTTAAAACTTCATCTTCTGTAGGAGACCAAAAGAAGAGATGCTTATTTGGTGCAAAATTTATATTTTCAGTAGCACACTACGTAATTTAACTTGAATCATTAACTTATTTGAATACCATAATTACACGGACCTTGAATAGGGAATGAGATCTTGTTGGTTTGTACAGAATGAGGTGATGCCCTGATACATCCCAAAGTAAACTGGGCAGAAGATTAAAGGTATTTATAAAGTCCCCTTGAGGGACTGAGGAAGAAGGTGGCAAATATTAACCCTCCCCAGCTGGGAAGACCTAATAATTCCACAAGCATTGGGACTGCCAGTTTGATGAGTCAGGCCCTCAATCTTGGGCCTTGCCCTTATGCAACATATTCCTGCAGAGGAAAAGCTAAGCTGGTTTATGATTATGCCAAGAGTCGCCCCCAGAGAACATCTTTTGTTGCTTAGATGTGGCACCTCTGTCTAAGCCAACTCCACAGGTGAACCCACTGCCCTCCCATGCTGGTAATGTTATCAATATTGTGGATATAATTAACAGCACTGAAATACATATTTGAATGTGGTTAAAAGAGAAAATGTTAAATTGTATATATGGTAGTTGGATAAATTTTTTTTTAAAGTTCATAAAACTGCACTAAATAAACAGTGAACCCTAAATTAAACTCTAGGCTATAGTTAATTGTACAATTGTAAAAATGTGCTTTCAGAGGTGCACTGGTGGTTCGGTGGTAGAATGCTTGCTTTTCATGCAGGAGACCTGGGTTCAATTTCCAGATCATGCACCCTAAAAAAGAAAAAAAAAAAGAAGAAGGTGTTTTTGTAACAAATGTACCACACCAATGCAAGGTGTCAATAATAGGGTGGTATATGGGAAGCCTATATATTATGCATGATTTTTCTATAAACCCTCACTTTCCCTAATACAATTTTTTTTAAAAAAAAAAGACTAAGTCAGATCCTAAACTAAGTGAATGGTAAGAAATTAAGGAAAAATAATTACTGTCAGTGAAGGAGAGGAAAGAAGGGGTGTTGGCTGTAACTATGCATAAGAGAAAATGACTACTACAGCCCTCGCATAAGCAAATGAAAGAAATCTTGAAGCCATCACTTGAAATAGAGAAGAAATTCAAAGCTCCGTTAAATACCCAGCCATTATATATAGTCTGATTCTGCTTTAGTCTAAAACACGCACACACATATACACAGACACACACATACCTCGCATAGTAGTTATTTCCAATAGAGATTAAATTGTAAGGAACTTTCTTTTTACAGTATACACATCTATATTTGGATTGAATAAAAATATATAATATCCTAGGCTCTAGAAAGGCACTGAGTTTAAAGAACTCTTTTAAAGCTGAAATCCTTATAGTGCCAATGAGAATACAAATAATAAAGCTTGAACTAATACTCAAAGAGGAGTCAAACAAGATTATAGACCCAGTATGTACCTGAACCAGGGTGTAATTCTAAAGGTATAAATCCCAATTCCCTGTTTCTAGATTTACAAAGAAAGAATATGACAGAACAAGAATCCTTTGAAAAACCTCAAATTTTAAGAAACATATATGACAATTGAAATAAAGTGCCCAGAGTGAAGCTGTTCCCAGAGGAATATTATGGCGTGTAAATATAAATCTGGAAAGAGAAGGCTGATAATGAGCCAAAGTTTATGAAAGAAGTTGAATGAGGAGCCATAGGTGCTGATTGGTGAAAGTATAGTTATGTTAACCAGTGGCAGAAAGCAGAATGTTCCACTCCTGACTGCTCCATCAAAGGTAGCTGTCTGAAATTAATGTAATATAAATATTTTGAAGTTGAAAATAAAGGTCTGAATAGGACAACATATTATCAGAGAGCACTGAGTTGTCTTAAATGAACTCAAGTCTCTAGGCCCAGATAAACTGCACAAAAAAATGTTAAAATCTAGACTTAGATAAACTGCCGAAAAAGTTAAAATCTGAGTGAAAATTACATCTTTGTGATATTTAAAGAAATTCAGAGATGAGAAAATATTACCACAATTTTCAAAGAAGAAAAAATTCTGTAATCTAAACACAATGAGTTTGACTCTATTCGTCAACAAAGTTGAAAAATGGATGGCACGCTTACAGCTCGCTATTTTTTTTTTTTACCCTGTCCTAATTAAATGTATTTCTCAGTGCAACTGTTGGAGAAATTGATTATATTTGGACTTAATCTGCAACAGCCAGTCTTTATTTTACATGCCCAGAGCTCAAAGAGAGAAGAAAAAAAAATACAGTAAGAGCCTGAGGATTTATTTTTTCCTAATAGAAAAGTCTACATAATTTAAACATGAATAGGTCATATTAACACAGTCCAGTAAAAACTTAACCGGAAAAAAAAATTCCCAAGTGAAAAAAGAATTATTCTGTAGATAAAATAAACAGCTTGCAATAATTCATTACTGTTGATGTCGTTACAAGCTTTTGCTACTGGCTACCTAGGCAGACATTATTGGTTGCCTATCTCAGTTGCCATTCTAATTCCTTTTACTCCTACACATGAGCTTGCGTCTCATAATGCCACGTAAAAAATACAAGGGACTTGTATTCTTCTCCTCTCTTCCAGTTAGGGGTGGGCAGATCATCTAATTCTAGCCAAAGCAAGACAAAGCGAATTATTCTAAGTAGCTTCCCTGATTCCAAGAGAGAAAGAAAACAGAGGAACTCAAGAACACTCTTTCCCACCCAGACCTCCTTTCCCTGATTTTGGGTGTGACTGCGGAGAACACAGGGCTTAGATCCATGCCAACCAGCTTGTGATTGTCCTAACAACAAAGATTTGATGAAAACATACTATGTGCAGGAACTTTGATTATTGGGAATGAAAGTATAAGGAGTAAGCCAGGTAAGAGATTATGGCTCAGTGGTATTAGGAACCTGGTAATTATTTTGCACGCCTAAACCCTATGACACTCTGATAAATGGTTGAACATATAAACAAAAAATATTGGCAAATGCCACAGGGAAAAGAAAAGCACAGCTGTAGATTCAGTATTTTTCGGATCTGTCTGGAGGATAGAATCTATCCCTGATTGTTCAAGCAGCCAGGGAAGGAGGATTTTTTCATCCTTACTTATGTGCTTCCCCATAAATTTCTGTGGGTTTTTCCCCACAAATGTGGATGGGGGGAAATATGTGTTATTTGTAATGAATTCTATGAAAGCTCTGCAAAGCGATTCAATGGCAAGTTTTTTCAGAGAGCAGTTCCAGGCAACTGACAGTTGAAGGAAGATGGTTCATGTCTAAGTGCTTAATTGAGCCATTACGAGTTGTAAGTCTTTTTTTCTGAACCTAAAAGAGCATCCATTAATAGATGTATGGTCCAGACTCAGGCCTGTTTCTTATTCTTAGTAGACCTGAAGGGAGCAAATTTCAAAAATGTGTTTTGTCTGTCTGGGGAGGGAGATGAACAGCAACTAAAGAAACTAATGATAATCTAAACAGAATGTATCACTCAAAATAGTTTTAAAAAGAAGTATTTTTTTCTTCCTTGTGATATTAGCCTACTTTTTCTGAGAATTATTGCTTGCCTTAGGACATGTGTGTGTGTTCATGTTTGTATACATGTATAATTTACATGAGAAGTTTCCAACAGTTACTGCTGACAATAAGAATAAATAAAATGTGTATCATAATACATACTCCTGAAAATAGTTTTTAAGGATTTGCTCTGGAGTGTTTGTGCCCACCCTTCATACTCTCAAAAACCTCTATGCATTTATTGCTGGGGACCCTAGGGTATTATTCCAGATTCAATAAAATAACCTTGCAAAAGTGAGCTCTTAAGTGAAGAAGATGGATCCTAGATTGATCCCAGCCCATGTAATAAGACATAGACATTCATGAGGTAGAGCAGTGCAAGGAACGTGTTTAGGAACGGAACTATTCAGCACTACTTTAGGGAAGTACCTAGGAGATTCTTCCCATACTCTATGAGAACAGTCTTTTACAGAGGATAATTTAATTTTTTTTCTCCTCTAATGTCACAATTTTCTGAGTTTAAGTTTTCAGGAGAAGGTTTTAGGAGAAAGGTACACAAAATAGAGGAAAATGTGGTCTGTGACACATCTCCATACTCTGATATCAAGCTAAAGGAGCAGCCTCAGATAGTTTCTATTAGTCTCAAGCAATGTGCTGTTAACTGAGAGATTCCACTCTGCAAAATTGGGATGAGCTGGAAAAAGAACCTAATCCTGAGGAATAATCACCAACAGGACAATTCCAGAGGAATATGAGTTGATCCCCTGTCCCTCTCATTTCTTATCTGTTCTGGAAAAAGGAGGCCCTTTAGAGGGAAGATAAAAACAGACTCTTTAGTGATGGGTATAATGCATATAGATTTGGACCATCTCATACACTAACCTCTGCCATCCGGGAAGAATGGCACTGGGAGAGTCCTAAACCATGCAGTTCGCAGGGCTGGTAGTCTGAGGTCTCACTGTTCTCAGCCATTGCCTAGCTTTCTCAGCTGTTATTAGGATCAAAGATAGAAAAAGGGACCATAATGCATTCAGTGAAGAAAATTATCTGAATGGAACTAAAAATTTACCCTAAAATCTATTCATTTACTCAGCAATTATTCATTGAACACCTACTATGTGCCAGAAACTTTGCAGATGACTGGTGATGCCAAAAACTGCTCTTAATTATTCCTACAGACTAATTAAATGAATGATTAAAGCCATCTGTTGCATGTGAGAGGTCAAAATGCAAGACTGATAGTATTAACACAGGCGTATGCGAGTTGTTTGGAAACAGAAAGGTAGCTGGAAACAATGCCGCAATCATTTTTTTTGAGCCTCAGACATTTTCCCTAAGTAGCTTTCCATCCCTAGAATAAGGATCACCCGTAACTGCCTAGAAAAGCAGTCCTTGAGGAGCATCCTTCCCCCTGGCCTCTTCAGAATGGAGATAGTGATCCTTCCCTCGGAGAGGAATTTTAAGGTCAATAAATCTGAAGTCTGTCAGCTGGGAAGTGATTTCGTGACCCTGACTTCAATCCTTCTCCTTTCATTAAAGGTCATTCCTTCTTGCACTTTTCTCATGAAGATAGAGCACAGTGGGTCACCCTCCTCTAATAAGCCTTCAAAAGTTTGAAGCCTCATTTCCACTCTTCTTTTTCTACTTTTTAAATAAACTTTTAATTTTAGAACAGCTTTAGATTTGCAGAAGAATTGTGATTATAGTATAGAAAGTCTCTATACCCTGTATGAATTTTCCCCTTAACATCACTGCTTGTTACAATTAATGAGCCAATATTGATAGATTATTATTAACTAAAGGCTATACTTTTTTTCAGGTTTCCTTAGTGGGTTTTTTTTGTTTGTTTGTTTGTTTGTTCGTTCGTTTGTTTATAGGTTGAGTTAGATTATGTGCTACAGAAAATTTTGGTTCCAGATCAAATAAACATTTCTTCCTTTGGTCTCAAAGAGCATATGTGGTTCTAAAATATGGACAATGTCTTCCTTGCCCCTGTGTTCTGAATTACTTTAACCCCAACCTGATTGGCTATGTTCTTATCTCCAAATATCAGGATTTATATACATATAAAACAGCTTCTCAAAATCCAGAAGTAAGAATTACCACTCCAGTTTGTATGTAAACACCATCACTCACCAATTAACTTCTCAGTCAGTGCATCCTTCAGCCACCTGCATTCATTAGGCATCATGTATAATGCCCAAAGCTCACAGTCCATCAACACTCCCAATTTTAGATAATTTCATTGGTCCCAAGAGAAAGCAAAGGTTTCCTTGGTTTTTACCTAAATTTTTTATTCTGTTCAAGGACACCACATTATATTTAACTGTAATGACTCCTCAGGCTCTTCTTAGCTGTGACAGTTTCTCAGATTTCCTTGCTTTTGATGACCTTGACAGTTTTGCAAGGTATTGGTCAGATGGTTGTAGAATGTACCTCAATGGGAATTTGTCTGATTTTTTTCCTCATAATTAAATTGGGATTAGATGGTTTTTGTAGGGATACTACAAAGGTACAGGGTTATTTTGATCATGTAATATCAAGGGTATATATTATGAACATGACTGATCACTGTTGCTGTTAATCTTGATCACCGGACCTGTTAATCTTGATCACCGGACTGAGGTTGTACTTGTCTGGTTCTTATGCTGTAAAGCTACTTTTTTATTCCCTTTCCATAATGTACTCTCTGAAAGGAAATCACTGTGTCCAATCCACATATAAATTATTTGGAATTTTCCTGCACTGGAATTTTTGCCTATTGTCCCCCATTTATTTATTTATGCAATCATTTACTTATATCAGTATAGACTTGTCTTGGTTTCCAGGCTGCTATGACAAATACTCCACAATGGATTAGCTTAAAAATGTGAAATTATTGGTTTGGGGTTTTGAGGGTAGCAGAAGTCCAAAATCAAGGCATCAGCAAGGTAACGCTTTCTCCACAAAATCTGTAACATTCTGTTCTGCCTGCCAACGATCCTGGGGTTTGTTTCCTTGACCTGTAGCCCTGAATCACATCACAAAGAGAAGTCCTTTCCTTTCTCTTCCAGGTTCCCCCTAACTTCTGGCTTCCGGCTCCTTCCATAGCTTTCTTTTACTGTATCTGAATTTCTTTTGCTTATAAAGAACTCAGTACTCTGGATTAAGATCCACCTTGATTTAGTGTCTACACCTTAACTAAAATTAACATCTTCAAAAGGTCTTATCTACAATGGGACCCACAGGAATGGGATTAAGATTAAGAACATGCTTTTTTTCCCCCTGGGGGCATAACTCAATCTTCCACAGGACTCAAGGATTTTTATTTTATAATTGGAACCACTCTCCTTTTTTATCCACCTTCTTTTTTAAAATTAATTTTTTATTTTATTTTTTACTCAACATAACGATATACAAACACAAACATTCTTACCATATGATCATTCCATTCTTGATATACAATCAATAACTCACAATATTATTACATAGTTGTATATTCATCATCATGATAATTTCTTAGAACATTTGCATCAGTTCAGAAAAAGAAATAAAAAGAAAACAGAAAGAAATTCATACATACCATGCCCCTTACCCCTCCCTTTCATTGATCACTAGCATTTCAATCTTCTAAATTTATTTAACATTTGTTTCCCCTATTATTTATTTATTGTTAATCCATATGTTTTACTTGTCTGTCGATAAGGTAGATAAAAGGAGCATCAGACACAAGGTTTTCACAATCACACGGTCACATTGTGAAAGCTGTATCATTATACAATCATCTTTAAGAAACATGGCTACTGGAACACAGCTCTACCTTTTCAGGCAGTTCCCTCCAGCCTCTCCATTACACCTTAACTAAAAAGGTGATATCTGTATAATGTGTAAGAATAACCTCCAGGATAACCTCTCAACTCTGTTTGGAATCTCTCAACCATTGACACTTCATTTTGTTTCGTTTTGCTCTTCCACCTTTTGATCAAGAAGGTTTTCTCAATCCCTTGAAGCTGAGTCCCAGCTCATTCTAGGATTTCTGTCTCACGTTTCCAGGAAGGTCCACACTCCTGGGAGTCATGTCCCATGTAGAAAGCAGGAGGGCAGTGAGTTTGCTTGTCGTGTTAGCTGAGAGAGAGAGAGGCCACATCTGAGCAAGAAAAGAGGTTCTCTGGGGGTCACTCTTAGGCCTAATTTTAAGTAGGCTTAGTCTATCCTTGCAGGGTTAAGTTTCATATGAACAAACCCCCAGATTGAGGGCTCCGCCTGTGCTTTGGTTGTCCCCATTGCTTGTGAGAATATGAAGAATTCTCCACTTGGGGAAGTTGAATTTTTCCCCTTTCTCCCTATTCTCCCAAGGGGACTTTGCAAATACTTTTTTATTCACTCTACAAATCACTCTGGAATTTATCAGGGCATCACTCTGGACAAGCCTACAAAATCTCATGCCCTACTCAAAGTTCCATGTACTTATGGTGTTCAATTAAGTTGTACACATAAGTTATATTAGGAAATGCACTAGTCAAAAAATAATTTTGTTCCAAATAAACATTTTTTTGCTTTAGTATCACATATAAGTTAAAGTTTTAAAATATTAATTAGCATCTATTTTCAACACCCTGTAGTATTGACATTGCTTTGTTCTTCCTCATGCAAAAACTTTTTAAATTTGTACATTTAGTCACTATCATTATACACTCTAGGCATTCCTACATTATACCATCTCAGTCTTTATCATATATCTTTCCTTCTGGTTTCATTTGTGCCCCCAGGCCTCCTCCCTCTATCATTCTCACATTCAGCTTCATTCAGTGTTTTGACATTATTGTTTTATAGTTAGGTAGTATTGTGCTACCCATTCCTGAATTTTTACAATCAGTCCCATTGCACAATCTGCCACAGGACTCAAGGATTTTTATTTTATAGTTGGAAACACTGTCCTTTTTTATCCACCTTTTTAAAACCAAGAGTGCAACTTTAAGCACAAGAACCCTTTTGGATTCTACAGCAGTGGTTTACAAAATGCTCAGTAGGGCTCCCTCAACAAAAACAATGGAATGGATAAGAGAATATAAATGCTGCTGGAAGGGATGCCAAATAAGCTAAATCCACTTCCTTCAACATGAGAATATCCATTTATCTTCCTCTTAAACTTTTATCTAACAAAAATTTATATGTCAAAAAAATTAAAATCACTTGTTACAATTTGTTTTCAGTGGATGCCACTTAATGCAATGTCTCATTTTCTAGAGGAGACCCCAGCAGAAAGTGACTAGCCCAACACTAGTCAAGTAGCAGGGCCGGAATTTGATGATCTTTGCTTCAGACATGATGGTAAGAGCCTACAAACATGCTTTTGCTTTATGGGAATAGCCTAAGAAGATCAAATTTAGTCCAACTGGTCTATTCTTACAGATCCATGCCCCCTAAAATTAGCTTCAATGACACCTTGCATTTCTCTAGAAATATTCAAAACTATTATTGGTCTAGTTTTCTTAGACATGGAGGAAGAGTGATTCATTTACCTTTCTCCCATCTTCCAGATGTGAAAATGAGACACTGGAAAACGATGTACATACAGTCAGTACTACCAATTGTTGGTTAAGAGTCAACAAAAATAGGAAAACCACATCAGGGAAATTACAGGGATTCAGATCTGATCCATTTTAAGAGAGCTACAATGTACAATCATTGAAAGAAAAAAAAAAAGAGGAGAATAGGGAGGTTTGCTTTTGAAGAGCCTGCATTTCAAATACTGATGTCATTAAAGTGACAAATTAATTTTATTTTCATTAAAAATATACGTTAGTTTACAAAACCATGTTTTATCAGCAATGTGCTGGTGCAGGAATGGGAAGAATCCGGGAGGAAGTCTATACTTTGGGATGAATGGTAGGGATGTGGCAAAGGCAGGGAAGCAAGTTGTAGCTGTGAATAGGAATGCATTTCTTCCTGCCCAGAATCACTAGTTTCCAGGTATAGTCTAGCTTTAAAGATAACTATTCCCTTACCCAAGGGAATCAACAAGTTATCTATTTCTCACCTCTGGATACAATTCAAATATGAAAATAGAAGCTAAATGTTTGATTCCACATCCCCAAGTGAGGCATCAGCCTTCCCCAGAGAACAAATTATTGAGGAATTATCCAATTAGTTGCTTGGCTGCCTCCTTGAGCCGACATGAATATGCAGGAGGAACTAAGACCCCACAGTCCTCTTTGCTGGTGCCTGGGGAAGAATCATTATGTTCATTTCCCTATCTTCTTCACAGAATAAATAGAAAAGAGTAAAGTGATCACTGCACCTCTTTTTCCCACATCCCTAACCCCAATCACATGACTAGGAATCTGTGGTTTGAAGAGGAGTTAAGCAAGATGGCTAAGTCTCCAACTGTCCACAACCAACAGTTTAGAGTTAAATTCTGACTGGTGATTTCAATAGACACATTCATGCCTTGAGTAGTCTTGGAATGGATAGCCTAAAACCAGACCTATCTCAGGGATTAAATCTCCTTTGATGAATACCACTTGTGAGCCAAATTAGAACAGTGTGTGAAGGGTAGGGTGAAGGTAAGATATAATAAACTTCACACCTAATGGACTAGTTCTTTTCCTAAGAATGAGGCTTACTTATTACCAGTTTGGCATTGGTGTCACTGGAGATAAGGGTAGGGCATGGTCTTATGAGGAGGTGAGGGAATAAAAACCTGGTCTGTCTGTCAGGTCCTCTACCTTCCTAGATCTTTACTTAACCTATCCCTTATAAATAGAGATTTTCTTTTCCTTTCTTGATAAACATTAGAGAGAGAGTTTTCCCTCTTACAATTGAAAAGTTCTTCCTAATATCTCTACTACTATATTCCCCTGTTCAGTCTGTGTTCCTGACTTCTGTATTACCTTCACACCTTACCAATTCCATTAATGAAATTCAATTAACTATTATATGAGCTTTATTAGAATGATCATAAGATGTCCAGTCATAAAAATCGAGTCTTAGCTGTGTGACTCTGGTCAAATAACAAACTCACAGTCTCAGTTTTTAAATCTATAAAATGGGGATGGCAAGACCCCTATTAATGGGTTATTATGAGGATCAAAATAAATGAAATTATGCATGTAAACTTCCCAGAAAGTTAACTGGCACATAATTGATGTACAGTATTTAGGCCCTATGTGTCAAATACTGAACTAGATATTTTATGTACTATCCCATACACTGCTAATTGCAATAAGGAAACAGTGGGGCCCATGTGGCAGAGTCACACTCAAGGTACTGGAGGGGTCACAGAAGGGAAAGGAGGTTCTGGAACTGAGAAAGTCTATCATGTGGAAGTAGCACTCAGTAGAGTTTTGAATGATTGAATCAGCATTTGAAAGTCTCACTTGATGTGGTAGTGAGAGCTTTGAGGAGGGAGGTAATCATAAAGGTTCAGAGTTGGAATGTGGCATTTAGCGATGCTGCCGGGCACTCGTGGGAGGTCTGACCAAGAAAAGATGTGCATAAGAGTGCAAACAGCCCAGAGCAAAGACCTGAGATTCGTACAGAGAAAAGATCAACTGGTTTTCTCCAGTTAAGCCTGTCCTCAGCTATGCTGATCATATAGGTCCTAACAGCCCCTGAGAAAAGGGGTTGGAGCCTGTGGGAGGGGCCAGGAAACCTATGGATGGGAGGATGGGGGTGGGGGAGGATATCAGTCCCTACTGTTGAGTATTCCAGCACCTGCCAGGGATACCCTGGGGAGGCCAGACCTGGCCTGCTGGGGCCCAGCTGCCAGCCAGGCCCTCCTGGCATCCAACAATGGGCAGTTTAGAGGTCAGGAGGGAATAGGGCAGGGAGGACAATGAGATTCCGATGCTATAGAAAGGGGAACAATTGGGACAGAAGGAGAGAGCAGCCAAGTGTTTTTGAGCTGTGCAGGGTTGGGGTGGGGAGGAAAATGTGAGGATAAAATTAGAATGACTGGACTTTATGGGAGTGTCAGGGAATGAGAAGGAGAAAGGCTGTCCTTGATTATTCTGTTCAGAACAGAAAAGGTCAGGTTGGCCAGGGAACAGGCTCTCTTGTTCCTGACCTTGGGTTTGGTCTGTCAGCAACACTGATCTCCTCTGCCACGCGGCTCTGATCTTGTCTGCAGCTCAGTTCCTTATTCTTCTGCCCACTCAATGAATATTTATTAAACTCTTTCCAAATATCAAGCTCTTTGCAAGGGACTTGGGACAGAAATCTGTACTTTATCTCCCTACTATTGATGAGTTAACAGTCTTCAGAGAAACAGACTTAGAAACACAGTTTTGCAGCAGAATGAATTTTAAATGCCCTGGTAGACATGTGTGTAAGATGCTTTAGGAGAGTGAGCAAAGGAGCTATTAGGTCATAGCATAGGGTCCCCTCACCCAACCCGAGGAAGCTGTGTGTGTTGGAAGAAGGATTGAGAGAAGCTTCCCAGGGCAAGTAACATTTGAGCAGAAATCTTGAAATCTAAATAGGACTTTGGCAGACAAAAAAAAAATAGAAAAGGGAAGAACGGGGAGTTGGGAAGACATTCCAGGGAGAGAGATTAAAATTAGTTGGGAATCGACTAGGAAAATTCTTGTCAAGTGAGGCCCCAGAATTTCAAAAGGCTTAGGCTGATGTCAAGTACAAGTTATTCAGATGACTGCAAAGCTTGAACTAAAAATACTAGGTAGAGAGTTGTTCTTTTCCTTGTACTTAGAGTGTCTAGCATTGCTCTGGTTTCTGATGTGCCTCTGACTCTATCTTGTGTAGAGAGAAATGCGGTGGGTCTTGATTCGCTAATACATTTAGAAGAGGGAAAATGTGGCTTTGTCTCCATTTATATCTGCTGAAAAGGGAATACACATCTCGTACAGCAAAAGTGACTTGGATCAGGACTTAAGAGAAAAAGCATTCTCATAACTTTTAGTTAAAAATTGAAGTACACTGTATACAATACACTTTTTAACAAGTATACTAGTCAAAGATGGATCCTCCGAGATTTAGACCTGCGGGATCTAAGAGTATTATGTAGGGGACTAATGAATTGACCGTGGTGCAGCTGGTTGTTGGGAAAGAAAATCAGTGCTGCTTGAACCTGAGGCACTAGAAGAGATGGCTTCTGTAATGTCATTCCTTTCCCTCTGATCCTCACACCTGATAATTCCCTTAAATAATGTCTAGACCGAGGTGGATATAGCCTTCCTCTCAAAGTTTTTGGCAGAGACTACCTAGAATCTTCTGCTGTTTCAGAGGAATGCCCAGATTCAGTAGGAAATATAGTCATGTTTGATTAATGATGTCTGTATGGGCAGGCAATGGAGGAAGTGGTGGTAAAAATGCCACATATTTCCCATGCCTGGGAAATTTTCAGATGGGAAAAAAGTAACTGAGGTCTGTAGAGGTTAAGAGATCTCTCTCTTTAGAGAACAGTATAGAGCTGCACTATCAATTGCATAGCCCTTAGCCATATGATGCTATTTAAATTTTTTTATTATTATTATTTATTTATTTATTCTTTTGCATGGGCAGGCACTGGGAATCAAACACAGGTCTCCAGCATGGCAGACAAGAATTCTGCCGTTGACCCACCGACACACTGCTATCTTTTATTTATTATTTTTTTTTGATGCTCTTTAAATTTAAATGAAGGGTGGCTGCTGTGGCTCAGCAGGCAGAGCTCCGACCTGGACCTGCCGTGCTGGAGGTCTGGAGTTCGATCCCTGGTGCCTCCTGCCCATATGCAAATTAAAAAAAAATTCAAATGAACTATTATCATAAAAACAAAAGAATTAAACTCAAGTATTCATTATCAAAGAACATCATCACAGAAAGTTCTTTTGTATAGCACTGGTAGAGACCAGTGGATTAAAATGTAGCTCAGGAGCCAAACTATGTAGGTTAAATCTCAGCTCAGTTACTTGTGGGTTATATGACCTGGTAGAGCTGCTTTGTCCCTCTGTGCCTCAGAAATCCTCATGTAAAATGCAAATAATAACAGTACTGATCTCATTGTGTTGTTTTAAGAATTATATTGTCTAACATATGTAAAGAAGTGAGAACATCCTCTGGCACCTGGTTAGCCCTCAATTAGTGTTAGCTAGTATGATTATTATCTGGCCAGGTTCATACAGCAATCTAAGAGAAGAAATGGCTAGAAAGTGTCCCAACCCCAATCTAGCTCTCTCTACTGATCCATCACCCTGCTCTCAATACTCAGCGTCATTTGACATTCAGAATGCCCTCTCTTTGGCACCCCACCTGTCTCCCTCCTTGCCCTGGTCCCTTATTCCTGGGCAATGGAATCTCCTATCCTAAACCCAGGGCATTGTCCCATGCTTGCCTTTCCCTCCCTTTTTTCTCTGCCTGATGCCCACTTTCCCTGGGAATCCTGGCTTCTGAGAACAGCTGCAGCTGCTATCTTTGTTTGCAGCTGCTGCTCAGAGACAGGGCACCATGGTTCAATGGTACTTCCTCTCAGGACTAATTTTGTTTTCATTTCTCCTTGAGAATCTTGTTGGACTGTGCCAATTGTGGGCACTGTATCAGCTGTCCCCTGCCTCTGTCTGTTCCTGATGCTTCTGCTTTGGGACTCTTTATACTCAGGCCCCCACTGAGTCCTACACTCCAAATTGTAGCCCAGTCATTCCTTCTCCTGGTTTTAGGCAAGATCCAATACTGTTATACCCCAATGAACATCTTTTCTCATTGTTCTGCCTCTGCATTGGTCTGTCTTTCCACCAGTCCGTAGTGATGGACTGCTCACCTGCATAGCAGGTCATGATGATGATGAGGATGATGATGATGACCAATTCTTGAACACAAAGAATGTGTCAGGCCTCATGCTGCATGTTTTATGTCAATCATATTTAATGTCACTAAAATCCTGCAAGATATTATTGTCATCATTTTGCAGATAAAGATTCTGAAGTCCTAGAAGCTTATGAAATTTGCCCAAAGTCAATGATAGTATGTGGCAAACTTAGCAATTTACTCAGGGTTTGTCTAATTCACAAACCCCAAACCAAAATCATGGGACCTCAATGTGTGAGCAAGATGATGGTCATCTACATTATAAGCAAACAATTTTTTTGTATACTCTCCCTTGGAAGAGTATATATGGAAGATATATCTCCCATGGAAGGAGATATATCCAGTGCCCAAATGAAAACTTTCATGTTGCAAAACATGGGTCTTCTGGTGAATGAGAAGCCTTAGAATCAATGTAGTCTTGATCCTTCTCCAAAGGAGGTTATCTTGGTTATTTTTGGTACTCTAGAGAGAGGTAATCAGTGACTATCCTCAAAGAGGCTTAGTGAAGACTATGGAGGAGCCCAGTGGTTTGTGCAGCAAAAATCAAAACAGTTGTCTCCCACATGAGACGCAGCAGGGCAGCAGCTGCCTATTTCCTGATGTGACCCTCACCTTCCTCCCTCTGCCAGGAGGCTCCTGGCCTTCCAGATGTCCCATTCAAAAAGGTTGCATCCGCAATCTTTTTATCTTGCCTTTATTCTGTCCTCCTTTTAAACTTCCTTTTGTGTCTTACTGCTCTTTCCTCTCTCCCTCTCAGCCCTACTCATTTTTACATTGGCTTCTTTCATTTCTCTGGTTTTGTTTGTTTCCAAAGCTTTGCTTCTAGAACAGGGAAAGGCACTGCCAGGACCAAAGATAAGGGGGTAATTTTATCTTGTATTGATAAGAGGATCAGCAAGTAGCTCAGAGATGGAAAGGAGTAGTGAAAAAGGGTGGGATGAACAGGATGGAGAACTGCTTATAAAACTGAAGGGAAAGTTAGTGGGCTATATACCTGGAAAAGTAGAAGAAGGCCAGTTGTAGGGGAGGGAGAGCCTAAATGTTAGTTTGGACTTTTTATCCTGTAGTAGTCAGAGAACTAATACAGGTTTTTGGTCAATGAAACAAAAGGACCATGACTTCATTTTAAGACGGTCAGTTGGGATGGATTTGTGGAAGGAAGGGGTCATGGAGTGCAAAACAATTGGAAGTTTGAGAAAATGTTATTGCATGAGTCCAAATGGATAGATAACAAGGGCCTGATATCTCTCCTCAGGGCTGAGAATGCCTAAGTAAAGAATGAGGAATAGTGAAGGTAACATATGGTAAAGTCTTGCTTATGCTGTTTTGATCTCTTTATCTCTGGCTCTGTATCGCCTTCTCCCCATGAGCCTTTTTGGAGCTCTGACTCTCCTTGATTCTGTTTTTCTTGGTATCTACGTGTGACTTTGTCTCCCAGTAGAAACCAAGACTCTGTGAGTCAGTGCCCTTTTCTCAAGATGTTTGTCAAAATCTAGGTGAAGGTCCAAGTCCTTTCTTCCGCTTTCTTCCAGAGCATTTATTAAGGCGAGAAAAAAAAAACTTGGCTTGCAACTTCTTGTGAAAAAAATCCGTCAGGACCTTCTTTGAATTTTAGCCCATCAGCCAATCTTCTCCCAGGCTTGTCTCCCGTGCTCCTCCAATACTAAACAGTTCTCAATCCCCCTGGTCCTCCATCTGTCTGCATGTGTCCTAGATCTCCCCAGGCAGGGATTAGGTAATTATGCCATTCCCATCAGCATGCCTAGGGGTCTGGCAGGAGGGAAGCTGCTGGCTGGCAGCAGTGGCCTGAGTGGGAGCCAGGGGAACGTCTGCTCCAGGAGTCCCTAAGCAGCTTGAGGCTGTGCCTGGCCCTCAGTGGGGCAGCCACGTGCCTGCCTGCCTGCCCTGGATCTGCCTCAGCTCAGAGCCCAGCTCTCAGAGGAGGAAATCTTACAGGCTCAGACCAAAAAGGAGCATTTATTATTTTCAGACTGTCACTCCAGTTCCAACCCAGTGGGAAAAACTAGACACACAGCCCCCACCTCCTTCCTGCTCTCTTCTCCAACTCCTTTCCTCTCCTCCTCTCCATGCCTAACTTTCTAACTTTTGTGTTAATGTTGAGTTAATGAAGAAAAAATTTAGGCTATAGATTTGCCAAAAATTAAATGATCCAAAAAGTGTTTCCATTTGATTTTGGAGTGCATTCAAATATATATATATGTTCAATATGTAAAACATGTGTTTTCCAATACACACACCTGCAGATATTGATATATAGATATGTGCACAAATACACAGGTATGTATATAGCTTCATAAATGTTCAAATATACATACATTCATGTGTGTATAATACATGCATACACATACAAGAAAAATGAAGAACATAGCTGGCATGGAGAAGCAAGCTTCAGATTAAATATTTTTCATCAATAATCTACAACACAGATTATTAATATGGATTACTGAAAATTTACTGTACTTATATTAAAGTAAACAATATAATCAACATCATCCTAATCTTTTCCACTTAGCAGGAAGAAGGGAAATTGCACAATTCTAGGAATAATACAATTCCTCAATTTAGCCTTTGATAAATTTATTTTAACTTCAGTGTAGATTATGAGCCTTTTAGTTGCCAAGCATGTTGAAGTAGTTCCTTCTAGAGAATATGTCCATTGCTTAGAAAAGCACCTTCTAAATTGATACTCAATTGAAAGCACTCCAGTTCCTTAAGAGAGCCGACTAGCAATTGTGAAACCACACAAGGCACCCAAAGACTGCCTTGATTTTAGTGTTTTGTAGTCCATTTTTATTCACCCATTAGCTTTTATTCAATCATTCATTCACTCATTCATTTCAACAATTGTGCATTTGCTGCTGTGTCAGAGAGTACATGGACATTTACTACTCATGGAACCAGGAAAAATTTAAGATGAGAGAAACTTCAGATATCTAATGCCATAACATTCTCATTTTATAGATGAGAAAACTGAAGCTCAGATTATTTATGTAACTTGCCCTGTGTTCACACTTATTCACAATCACTTTATAAATTTCTACGGTGTCTAGACCTATTTCAATGGCTAATTTTAATGACTGACTCAATACAGAGAATTTAATATGGCAATTTATATATGGTGCAGATGCCCAATATAAAGCATTTCCTGTTCCTTTCCTTGGGTTTTTAGTTATTATTTTCTAAAAGTTCTTTAGTTCACATTTGGTAAGTGAACGCATTTGCTTACAGGCATATGAGGTATTGATCAAACATGCTTATCGTCATTTCAGTCATGACAGTCACAGCGGGTTTCCTTTGATTTTATGGTCAACTGTTTCTCTGTTTACTACCTTGGCCACAATTTCCTTAGTTCTGTTTATTAGGAGAATAATCTACTAAGCTCATCACAGAAAATGTGTTTTGCATTATCACAAATAAATCAGGATTTTGCTATCTAAATTAAAAAAAAAAAGCAATGAAATCAGACAGCCTCAGACTTACTCTTGCTAACTAGTTAACTTTGGGCAAGTCTGTAAGTGTCTCTGAGTATCAGTTTCCTCCTCAGTCAAATGGTATTTGTGATATTCAAAATACTGGCCTCACAGTTCTGACATTATTGAATGAGACGTGTGCAAGTGCTTAGTTAAGTTGCAGTCCGGCCGACTATAAGTAACATAAACTATGCTCATATATTCATTTCTATGTTCCCAACACCTGGCTTAGTGTTGACCATAGAAGATGCTCAATGACTATTTATAGAATTTAATTGAAATGAACTACTCAGTCTATATATTTGTGAGGTGATAGTGTTCTTTTTCTACATAGTCCTAGGCCAGATGACGGCAAAATCTACCATAAGTCCCCTGTCAGCTCTATTCCAGTTTTCTAGAAAAGAAAGCGAAATTCCCTATTTCCCAAATTCAGCAAATTTACCTCTGAAGATTGCTGTCTAAGGCATCCTTGTCATGAACTGGAAAAACATATTCTGATGAACATATTTGTGAAAGGATTTGGTTTTTGGTATTGGTTCCAGTCATTGGTTTACAGCATCAATTCAAAGGGTCTGCTGTGCTCTCTGGTTCTCAATTTCCTCATCTGACCTCACCCTACTCTCAATAATATAATAAAAATAATAGTAAAATGCTTCCCACATGCCAGAGTGGGAGATAAACCTCTCAGCAACATTATCATCACCTTTAGTCCTCTTATCAACTATCTGGATTTGGTTATAGTGTTGTACCCTTTTGATAGAGAAGGAAACTGAGACATAGAAAGGTGAAATAAATTACCAAGGGTCACACAGCCAGTTGGCTTCAAAATTAAGTCTGTTTGATTCAGTCTTCTTAACCAAAAACCTCTATGGGCCCCTTAAACCTGCCACAGTCATCATCAGCACTACCCCTGCCATTTATTGGAGGCAAAGAGAAAAGTTAACCTAAATGTAATCAAAGAATAATGAGTAGTAACAAAGATCATAATAATTATTATTTATTAAATACTTTCTATGTGCCTTGGATGTATTATCTTAATTAATCTATCACCAAAACCTTGCAAGGAAAGCATTATTATTATTGCTATTTGAAGTTGACGAAGCTGAAGCTTTGCAGGGTTAATCAATTTAATCTAGGTTATTCAACCAATAAGTTGCATGGCCAAAATATAGTTTGTTTGATTCCAAAGCTAGCTTGTAATTACTACACCAAATTATACTGCAAAGTTATATCAATGTTTTAAAAATCATGGAAATACTTTACCCCTGTCTTGGTAAAAAAGACTGTAATATTTTCAAATCTATAATTCCCTGTTAAATTTATGGAGAAAATACTCTAAAGGTACATGAGATGATAGCAATGAAAAGGGTTTGAGCCTTCTGGAAGATGGATTAAGTAACAAAGAGTCATTGATCTGGGATCTAGCCCATGTCTGCATAATCTCCAGAGACAAAATCCAATAAAGATTTCAGCATTTATCAAAAGAGATTGGGTCTTCTTTCAGACTGAATAATGGTGCTTACGCATGGGGCAGGGCCAGCTTTGGATCACAGGTGCTGGAGGGTGTCATGTGCAGAGGACAACTTGAAGGATGTTAAAAAGTTTCTCTACTTCCACCAGGCTCCAGCCTTAGGCAGATGTGACACTCACATGTATCTACCAGGCAAACAATAGTTGAGACTCATTTCAAAACATTTGAAAGAACTAACTAATTCAAATCTTGATTCCAGCACTTACTAGGAATGTGAGCTTGAATAGTTACTCTCTATACTTTAGCCTTCAAATCTGTAAAATGGTAATAATAATAATGTCTACATCACAGGGATGTTTCTAAGATTGAATGAATTAATACATGCAGATCACTAAGAAAAGTGTCATAGTAAGCATTCAATAACTGCTAGATGCAATTTTTGTTGTTATCCATCAATTTATCTTTGTTCTCCGCCAAATAAAGTTTATCTCAGTGTCAAATGGCACGTGCACAAGATTATTCATTCAGTATTACAAAAGATTGGAAAAAAGCTAAATGTTCATTAATCGTGACTGTGGTAGTAAGGTTCATGTGTCAACTTGGCCAGGTGATGGTGTCCAGTTGTCTGGTCAAGCAAACATTGTCCTATCTGTTGCTGTGAGGACATTTTAGGGACTTAAATCATCAGTGTGTTGTGACCTCAGTTTCTCTAAGCTCAACTCGGCAAGGGCAATCATTGTCCTCCCCCTACATGGGACATGGTATCCAGGGGTGAAAGTCTCCCTGGCGACGTGGGAGAGGACTCCCAGGGATGAATCCAGACCTGGCACCATGGGATCAACAATTATAACCTGACCAAATGGGGAAAAGAAGTGTAATTAATAAAGTATCAGTAGTAGAGAGAGTTTAAATAGAGTCGAGAGGCTATTCTAGAGGTTGCTCTTATATCAGCTTCAGGTAGAACTTGCTACCTATCATAACCTGTCAATCCCCAACAAGGATCATTCCAGCCAATCTTAAAGAATGCCTAGGGCAATATATAAGATTCCACAAGGGTTTCAGGCACTAGAGTAACTTGCCAGAAACCTACAACCTCCAGATGGGTCCCTGGTCCAGATAAGCCTTGAAACTTAGCCCAGCCTCTCCAGAACATCAAATAGTTCCAGCTCTCTACCCCATATTAGTGACAGACCCTTCCAATATCAAAAATTTAAAATTGCCATAGCCCAAACAACCCCAAAGAGAGGTACGGAAAGATCAAAGATGATGGTGGAATTATGCATAGAAAATAAGACCTAACAAATGGATATGAATGCTGAATCGTTAAATTGATATCTCTGTTAGTCTCCAGTACTCTAGAGCAGCTAGAAGTAAAAACCTAAAATTGTGAAATTGTAACCCATGTCCAAGTCTGAAATATGTTCTACAACTAATTGTGGTGCTGCGCTTGGAAATTCATAGCTTTTTTGTATATATGTTATTGTTCACAAAAAAAGAAGGAAAAAAATCGATTGTGATGATAAAAATGTATTAAGGCCCTCTAGCCTCCTATATTCTGGAGCAGCTAGAAGGAAAAATAAAAATATCTATGGTAGCCCATGACAAACTCTGGGATTTATCCTGTAACCATTTTTTGAAGAGTGCTTTGAAAACTATTGCTATTTATTTCTTTGCTTTGTATATATGTTATACTATACAATAAAAAAAAGTTTTAAAAAAATCATCGGCATGTAGATTGCATCTATTGCTGATTACATCTGCAGTTGGCTAAGGGGAACATCTGCAAAGAGTGACATCTAACCTGATCAACTGAAGGCTTTAAAGGAGAAGTCAGAAGAAAATCTCTCCAATTCGGCCAGTCAACTTCTCCTGGAGAATTCTTCAAAGACCTTCATCAGAGTTGCCAGCTCATGACCTGCCCTATGGAATTTGGATTCATGCATCCCCACAGTTGTGTGAGACACATTCATAAAATCTCATATTTACAGAGATATCTTTTATTGGTTCTGTTTCTCTAGAGAACCCTAACTAATACATGTGACTATAAAAATTACGGTATTTTTACGTGGAATATTAGTCAGCTATTATGAAGACTTAAGAAATTTTTTAAGTAATATGAAAATTCTACAAGATACGTATTTAAGTAAAAAAAAGGCAATATGAGAATTGCGTTGTGTTACCATTTGTAGGAATAAAGGATAGAGAATATCCATTTACATTTATTTATATATTCAGAAAAGATATTTGAAATGATAACTAGCAAACTAAAAATGTGGTTTTTAATGCAAAGTAAGCACTGGGTAGGAGGAAGGTAGGGGTAGGAGAATGACTTTCATTTTATGTTTTTTTTCTTAAATATTTTAAACCAAGTTCTTCCCTTAATTAATCAATTCTGCTTTAGAAAACTTTCTTCTTATTATTATTATCTTCAATTATTATAATTCATCATCATTTTATGCATGTCAGAAGTGGTCCTGATAAGTTTTAAATGGAGAAATTCAAGAGGAAAAATCAAGAGAAGAGGTGTTGAGGCAGTTGTCAAACCATACGTCATACTGTCTTGAAAAGTTGACACACCTACCTGAGTTGTAGATAATAGTCCATCTTCCCATGTCTCTCCTCTCAATGGTTTGATAGTTCAAACTATCCATATCACTAAAGACTGTTACAGACTAGAAGATAGTTTTTTTCTCAACTGCTGATTGCAGAATTTGTTGTCTGAGTGGTAGGTACAAGGGCTTCTGGCCTTCTAACTACTAGCTTAAACCATTCAGCTCTTCTGGCAAGATCAGTTGAGATATGAGATGTGTAAATCCTCCTGACATGCCAGCCTTGTGCTCTGCAGGTTCTTATAGGACTTACAGTCCAAGAAAATGGATAGACAAAGTGAAGAAATGCTTTCATAAGACTGACAATAGAACACAATGTCTAATAAGACTCACAGCTTTATTTCTGCTAGAAAAAAGGGAGAAAAACAGTCAATTTTCTTTTACAAAAGGTTTATCAGATAGACTCCAGTAAAATAAGACTGCACTGGGTTGAAAAGTAGACTCTTTCAAGCGTACTACATTCCCCAAATTTAATTCAATTATAAAATCCCTCTGCACAATCCCAGGGAGGCCTTGTTCATGGGTCCCATACTCCCTAAAAGCATAAACAGATTTAAAAAAATAGCTCTGGTTTATCTTAGAGTGAAGGGAAAAAATCTAAAAATATTAACTTGCATAGCCATTCAAATTATTGCTGCTTTTTATAAAATCCTTAGTAATTCGACACCAACTTCCTCCTGTCCTCTCACTCCAAAACACAAGACTTCCTAGAAAAACTATGACCTACTTTCCATGTAAGCCTTAAAGGAGGGCTTACAAGTACATCTATCTATATGATCCAAAGAATTTGCATGAAAGATTGGGAGAAATAAATTAAATAAATAATATCTAATAAATAATTCAAACAACATTCATTACCTACAAACTTAAATGCCAGAAGATACTGGCCTCAAGGACAAATCCACAGCCCCTCACCAAGGTAAGTGTCAATGTATACCCAGAAAGCATAAAGGATGGCTTTATAAAGCATATAAGAAACCTATTCACTCTAGGCAGACTGTGCTCAGGTGAACCACTTTGGTGGCTCGTGGAGCCTCTGCAAGGCTACTTTCAGGTGGATTCACAAACCAAAGGTGCAAAACACAGCAGGGTAAGTGCTATAAGCAAAATAGAAAGAAAATCACTTTGACTGCAAGGGTTTAAGAATAAACAAGAGCAATAAGAGATAAGATTCTCAGAAGTTTGTCAGGATATTTTGGGGGTAACTGAACTGAAGAAAATGAAATACTAATTTGTCATGAATTATATTCATTGGCCCTGTGTGTGTACCCTGCAGCCCGAACTTTTCTTCTCTGGCGGAAACAGAATGTGATCCACTATCATGCAAGCTGTTCAGTCTCTTGGCTTTGCTTTAAATAACTTGTCCCAGCAGCTTGAACAAGACAGTGAAATTTCTTAGATCTTATTTCTCTGAAGAAAATTGGTGCTGATATTGATGAAAGAAGAGTTATATGAAGAAATATAAACATTCTACAGACTGGGATAAACCGATGATGAAGAATACATTAGTAAAAGCATTTGCCAAGTTTTGATTTCATTTCTGAATCTCCAAGTCTGGTTACTTGAAAGTTATCTACAATATGTAATATCACATTGTATCTTAGAAGTAAGGAAGAAATAACAATTAGCAGTGGGGGAGATAGGGAATTTCATATATATATATATATATACACACATATATGTATATATATATGAAAAACTCAAGCTTGGTCAGTAAATTGATTTATGTTTGTGCTTTTAGAAAATATATTTCTGTGAACAGAGTTCACTGGTTTCAATCATGCTTACTTTAACCAAACGAAAATCAGTTTGCCAAAGAAAATCCAGTGGTTTTCCCATAGACAAGTTTGAGCTGGAAGGAGTCCCCAAACTATGGTGAATTAAGATAGCCAATAGTCATTTTATTGCTGTTGAATATGGGTCTAGGTTGTTTGCTGAGTCTAAGAGCGGCTTCTGAGCTTCATCAGAATTTCCAGAGCTGCCTGGTGATGGAGGCCATAAAATGATCTAGATGGCTTGTCTAGGTCCCAATGGTCATAAGGATTTGAGGTTTCAGTGACTCATTGACTTGCTTACTCCACTTGAAGTATTAAGAAAAGAGCTTTTGAAATATTGTCAAAAATCAAGTAAGCATGACACCTCTATTATGGTTCTCAAATCACTAAGGAAGATATTTTCAGCTTTCAGACCAACAAGAAATAGAGCTAATCTCTTAAAGGATGTGCTTTCCTATTCACAGTGACAGCCAAGTTAGAATTATAGCATCAAAAGTTTACTTTTAAATAGATGCAATGAAGTTCTGTCATGAAGTTTAGACAAATTTTGCATTCTATAAGCCAAGAGGCATGCACTTTGTGCTCCCTTTTGCAGCTCCATTTGACCATTTCATACATAGAGCTTGTTTCCTATTGTTCAGCTCATTCAGTTTGGAGTGCTCCTCAAAGTCATATTATGAATCTGTAGAAATCATCTAGATTTAGAAGAGCTGCCTCATTTTACCAGTAAGTGAACAGAGGCCAGATTTGGAAAATTAATTGGCATAGATAATGAGGTTTTTTTGCATCACTGGAAGAGGACCCAGGTCTTCAGTTCTATTTCCACATGGCTATAAATCATCAAATAATTTCACATGAGGATCCTGAATAAAGGGATAGATACTAGAGAAGGGGATGAGATAATAAAGTTAACGGTGTAGGAGGACCCAAATGGACTAAGACATTTGTATATATAGTGTTCCTTTAAGATCATTAAATCTTCAGCTCAACTACTTGAATTATGGGAAATGCCTTCACATCATTCTCTGAAATGCTCTTCGTACTGTGCTAATCAGTGAAGATGGTGTTGAGTTGGGCCCCAATGCCATGGTTGGAGTAAGAATCATAAGACATATCTATTGGAACATCATAGCGGGAGGTGGCAGCCTGAAAGGGAGTTGAGTGCACATGCCCAGAGCTTAGACTTGCAGAGGGGTAGTGTGGCATGAAGCTGTAGGATTTTTCCAGGTCAGGAGAGCCATCTTGCTTCAAGGAGAAGTTTCCACTGATGCTCAAGGGTGGAGTAAGTGGACCCTCATAAGGGGGTGTGCTGCAGTCAGGTGGATGATTCCCAAAGGACGATGCTCCCAAACTTTTAAATGCTGGGGTCTTGAGATGAAGGAGATGTGTTTCCATATGGCCATAAGGAGGGCTGGGGAGCCCTGGAGATTGATAGTTGAAGTTAGGGACAGAGATGGCAGAGTCACAAAGAGGAGATTTCTCTTCATGCTTCTCTAGGAGGACAGACTGAGGGCCCAGCTGGAGGCATCCAGCCACCAGGTTGCTTGTGGGCTGAGAGAGCCCTTTACAGAGCATATCCACAAAGCCCTTCCCTTCAGGTATCTGGCCAGTTTCCAGGACTTCAGACAAAGCCCAAATATAGTTCCTGGCCAGCCTGAGAGTCTCTATTTTGGAAAGCTTTTGGGTTTTAGAGTAGCATGGCATGACTCTTCTCAGATTATCCAGGGCATCATTCAGGCCATGCATCCGGGTCCGTTCTCTGGCATTGGCCTTGACTCTTCGAGCCCTGAATCTCTCAAGTCGAGCTTTAGTCATCTTCTTTTTCTTGGGACCCCTTCTCTTAGGTTTCTCCCCATCCTCTTCGTCTTCTTCTTCCTCCTCAATACTGTCATGCTCTTCGACTAAGCTACTAAGTACCCCATAAGCAGCTGATCTTCTTTCCTCTTCCTTCATCTCATTCTGAGGGCCCAGACCTTTGTCCATCCAGGATGGCGTATTGACCAGCTCCACCAGCTCCTTGGGTTTCATGTAAGTTTTCGCCATGTCCACGTTCTGGAAAAGGGGAACCGCAGCAGTTAGTACCTGTGGATACCTGATTTGATTTAGAACTAAGCATTCTTTTTATACTTTGAATATAGAGTACAGAATGTGCATTAGAAATCAATTTATAATTATGTAGTCTAAGTCCTTCAATCTAAATGGTAAATCCAAGACCCACAGAAATGCTCAGGACACTCATCTAACTACCGAATATTATAAGAAAGCAAACTATAGAAAAAAAATTGACTTGATTATTAATTTAAATGCCGGTGCCTAATTCTTTTTACTCTAGGTTCTTTAGCTCATGGACATTGAAATAAACATAACTAGCATGCTAATCCAAACTATTTTTTCTTTCTTCCCAGCATTCAGAACCTAAAGGAAAATAGATATGACAGTCATATAAATTATTGTCCATATAGGGAAACTTCTGAAAATGAGAGGACTAAAATAATTATAATTATATATTTGCATAATTTAAATTATTTTACAGATAAAAAGCATATCAGACAATAAAATAAGTAGACAGTTGTGTTTTTATACCACAAGATGAATGAAAAACTGTAACAAGAGCATTTAGACTAGTTTGTATGTATTCTACAAAAGACTGCTCAACCTCTGTTTAGAAGCATTTCATATGCATATAACCCATCATATCTCATGTTTCCCATGCACCCTGCCAATTGGTGGCTTCAAGTATCTCCTAGATGATGACAAAGGCTGTGATATAACTGACTGACATACCATATAACTATCAAATATTTCTCTCACCATCACCAGGAGAACATTTTGATTTATCAGCAAATACCCTGTGTGTTGTTTATGAAAGGGAGATGTCAGTGACACTATACCTGGAAAGGATCAGGAAAAGAGGAGGGTTATCATTGATTGTTTTTCATATTCACTCATGATAAAGTGAGAACTCCGTTCATTGCACATGCCTCTCACACCATCAGACAAGGCCACTGGCAGCAGCTAAAAGAGTACAAGCCAGAGGTCTACCAAACCCACAGAGTTTATTTTAGTGTAACTATTATAATTATATTTCATTAAAACTGAAAAATCTAGAACAAATGCTAAACTGAACAGAATATAGTGACAGCAAACATGACCTAGCACTATTTTGGGCAAACAGGGAAATAGCCTAACTACTTTAATTCACTTGCCTAGCAGATAGTTTTTAATCAGAATTTTCTATGTAAAATTTTCTATTTCAAAATCACCTGAAAACCAGAAGAGACTGGTGATTTAATAAGCATTTTGCATTCAATTTTGGAAGAATATGAATTGTTTTGAGATTTCTTGAGAGATTTTTAGGTATATAATTTACAAAATAAAAGTGTATGATAAAGCCCATTGGAGCATTTCAATTTCCAGCTACACTTTGAAAAGTTAAACCCTCCACCACCTTTGTAAATCAGAAAGGGGAGAGCATGATAAATGTTTGTTAATCCTTGAAGCTTGAGCCTCTAATCAATGAATGCAGGGCTTAGTACATAGCCTTTAAAATATATAAATATATGTTTGATTTCTTTCTGGTAATCAGAGCTTGTTTTCTTTGTGACCTCATTTACCTCCTATAAATAATGAATGTTTCTGAATTGTGAAAACAGCCTAGGTTTCGTGTTAATCAACACAGAAATAATGTCAGCTTGACTTACTCACTTAATAAGGCTTCCTGGGTAAGCAGCTTTATTGAAAACACACGTTGGAAACTATTGGTCAACTGGCTGTCCAGGCCAAGTCAGAAAATCCCACGTTTAATATGGATGATGGAGCTTGTGTGCTGAGCTGCACTTCTAACTCAGGCAGATATCCAGAGGGAGGATGAAGAACCTAATTAACTTTCTGTTAAAGAAACACAGACCTTTCAGAAGCAGGTGCTCTCTGAGGCCAAAGAGGATATAGTGGGCTTGGGAAACCTAATGCTTCCGATGTAATTATAATAACATTTGTGCAGCACTTTATAGCTTACAGAGTACTTTTACATCCATTAACTCATGTGTTCCTTATAGAAAACCTTTGAGGGAGTTAGGGATTGCTATGTTCATTTTATAGTTGAAATCAGTGTGGGTCCAGGATGGTAAGTAATGGACATGCAGAGCTTGTAGAGTAAGACATAAGCCCAGGCCTTCTGATTCCAAATCCTAGTGGGTTCTTTTCTCCTTTTTCTTTTCCTTTCATTTTAGCTACAAGAAGAAGGAAAGGCACGTTGACTTCAGCAGATTGGGCCAAGTCACCACGAAGTGACCATCATCCAAAAGGGCCCAGTTTAGATGTTCTCTGAAGTCCTTTTTAGTTTTCATATCCCAGGATTCCTTTCTCTCCCTAGTTTTTCTTTGCTATTTTCACCCATGTTCTCTCCTCTTCTGAAACTTTTTTCTCCTCTTCTTCCTTCTCCTTTTTCTCCTCCTCCTCTTTCCCTCAGCTCCTCTTTTTCACCATCATCATTATCATCAGGTCACACTTACATCCATGAAGGGGAGAGAAGGAAGGGAGAGAAGGAAGCTATAAGAGAGGGTCAGGAAAGGCTTCTGAACTGCCCTGAATCTAAATATGATCATAACCTACCTTTCTATCTCCCCTTCTGTGCCTCTGGCCTCTGCCAAGTCTCACCTCTATCAAGAAGCAGGATTGGGAGAACAGAATACACCCACCCTTTGCCTTTAGCATAATTTGGTGGTCTCTGAAAGAGTCTATGAGCTGCAGGTATGAAATAAAAGAACCAAGTGACTTTGGTCATAACAATGAAAAGTCCACTCAGTTTTCATCTTTATTCTTTTACTTACTTTGGGAAGGACATAGATGGCCCTGGTCTAACTTTCTGTTTCATAGACTTTGGTCCATTAGCTGTAGAGAATCCCATGGGCCTATAGTTTCAAAAGTATGGATGTTGAACTAAAATCCTGGCTATAGTCCCAAATCCTCAATCTGTTTGTTGACCTCAACCACATTATGTAAACTCTGATTTTCCATTTCTGCTTTGATAAAATAGTGGTAAGATATGTTTTAAAATTACTCTTATAGGAAAAATAAAAGTATGATTTTATAAACTTAAAATTTAAAAAAAACACTTTATATATTTATTCAAATTTTGTGTTTATTCTTGGGATTTCTTATCTAATCTATTTGCAAGCATTTTTTCTTATTCAATGATAGAAATTGTTTCTCACCAGTGAATAGTAAAAATCGACTTTATTAACTAATATGTAACTTAGTACCCAGATCGCACCTCCTGTGCTTTGTTCAAAAGATTATCAGACAATTGCCAGTAGCTGGTCCTTGTTCCCAAAGTGGGGAAGATAGCATAGATTCTAGGGTTAGATTACCTGGGTTTAATTTCAGTCCCACTACTTACTAACTGTAACTTGGAAAAGTTTCATAGCCTCTCTGTTTCAGTCTCCTCCTCTTTAAAATGGGAATAACAGTAACTACCTCATAGGGTTATTGTAAGGATAAAATGAATTAACATGTGTAAAGCACTGCAAATAATACCAAAACATCATAAATGCTATCTAAGTGAGAGTTGCTGTTATCCCAAAATTCATCATGGGTTTTTCTGACCACTTGTCCAAGAATAAATATGATAATAATCTGTATTTAGTGTTGATTTTATGCCAACAAAAACTAATGGCTCCATCTCAACACCCACTTCTAAAATTCCCCAATCTCCCTCCCTCAACCTCCAAATGAAGCTAAATGTCAAAGTTCCCATTCTATGTTCTACCCACTGTTCCCACTGGATTGACTGGAACTCTTCCATCATATTCAAGGTGTAAGTTAGCCTCTTTCATTCTGTTTTCTTATCGGAAGAAAGCACTTGACTGAACACCCCTACTAAGTCACTTAAATTTTCAATTTCATGAAGCTTCGGTGCATACAGACTATTCTTGGCACTGACACTTTCCCTTTCACCTTCAATTAATCAATATTGGGAATATGACTTTCCAACCTGAAGCAAGTGAAAGAACTCTGAGAAGGAAAATGAAGTGTCCCTTAAATAGAAGTTAAACCCAAGACTCCTCAAAGATAAAGAAAATAAACTTTCCTCTGATTATTTTTTTCACTACATATCTTCAAGGCACCAGAAATGGTAGCAGAAATAAAGACAAACATCCTATTTTAGATTTGTTTAAGAGTCAAAAATGTCCATAGCCCAGATTCAAGTTTTGATCAAGAAAACCAACTGGTTCACTTCAGAACAGGCACCTAATTCTAACGTGATTTTTACTCTATTAATGATCCAACATAGAGGTGTACTGAAAAAAGCATGGGACTGGGACTCTATTCCATCACTCACTTATTAAATGAACACAGAAAAATTATTTTAATTGTTTTGCACTTAGGGAAAATGGAAATAATGCTTTATCTTTCCTACCTCATTTAGAATGTTTTATGAAAACAAGGAGGTAATGCAAACACAAGTGCTTTGCTAAGTTGTTATGGGTTGACAATGTAAGGGTTGGCAGTCATTCTCTAGAAGCTGAATAGAATAGTCTACAGCACTATCTCGCAAAGTACCTTGATACACCATCTTAAGATTTTCCAAAATCTGAGAAAATAAATTGACTTTCAAAACATACATGAAGCAGATTTTAATATGATGAAAATCAATGATTACTGGCTCTAGGGGGCAGAATTTCCCCCACCCCCACATACACAAACAAATTCTGGCCCTTTAAAGTTCATTTTATCCTTTGATTTTTCTATTTGGATTTCCTTAAACATCAGCTCAGCGTAAGAGACTTTCCTTATTTCTCCCATTTTTTTTCAATTGTTCTAGCAAACTATTTGCTTAGGCAATGATCATGCATACGCCAAAATTTTAGAATTGGGATTGAGGTCATTGGGTATTACTACAATGTAGGTTGTCTTGGAATTCTTCCTACACTTTTACTAGTTTTTGATTTATTATGGAGAAGTTTCTATTGAAGAAGAGGTGAGTAAGGGACACTTGCCTGTTGTTGGTGTTAGTTGATCAGTGTCTTTCCTTTTAAAAGATGATTGCACTCTTTCCTGATCATATGCCTCTAAACCTTAAATACAACAGGAAGGAGACATTTCACCCTAGTTTCTAGGTAATCTAAGACCAAACAGACCAAATGCTTTACTCAGGGTTGCACAGTCTTTATACTGAAAAGACAGAACATAGACCAGGATGCTTACAAGTTGCGTGGCATGGAAACAACCAGGAGGCTGTCCCGTGCTCTTCCTATCTAACCTTACACACGCTACTAATTTTCCCTTGATTTTTCCTTGATTAATGTGTGCACACATTTTTTTTTCAGCATAGTTATGTCAGATTATGTCAGAATCTGAGGCTGTGAACATTCTAAGGGTGAATCTTACAAATAGAAGTAATTCATCTCTTTCAATTTTCCTTTCATGTTCTTCAGCATCTCATCTCTAGACCTCTTTAAAAAATAAGGGAGAATTTTACATTTGTTAGTGTTTTCTGCATACACTTTTTGGTGGGAGAATAGTGAGTGAGTGCAGAAGAGAGAAAAATATACATGGACAAGATTTCTCCTCTGAGTTCCCTCTGAAAGAAATGAGGAAAATAAAATTTTCCCCACCCCATTCCCACTATCCAAGGATTTTTAGTATGTCAAATGAGGCAATGCTGGGAATCTATCCCATGGCTTTCCAAAAATCTTCTTCCTTTCCTTACTGTATTTTCAGTGTTTTTTTCTCAAACTCCACTACTTGCATAACCTAAAATGCTGTGAGAAGTTGGTTATTTGGATCAATTCGTCCAATCTATTTGCTGAGTCTCCTTGGAAAAGCAGTTAAACATTTTGGACATTTTTTTTATTCTTGCATTATAGAAAGAGAGGTTTGAAAGTACCGAGGGATACTCTGTAATCTCCACTTTATAAAAATGATTCAAAATATCTGTGAGTTTCTGACCATCTCTGCTTCTCTGTGTAAACTAAATCCTATTGCCTCCTCTCTTAGCCCAGAGGAGACTTTCCATGCCCCAATCGCTCCCCTAAGTCTGTGGGAACTACATGGAAACTTTAGTAACCCCCCTACCACCCCATCCGCTGTCTTACCTCTGTCTGCGACCGTCCCTGGAGTGAACGCTATGAATCTGCGTCCTGGAGGAAAGTCAGAGAAGCCAAGTCTCTCTGACCATCGAGACCATGAGAGAAGCAGGTGTCTTCAGTGGTCCATGTCAAGCCCGTCGCTCCCTTTCAGAGACATCGCAGTGTCTGGTTCCTCTAATTGCTGCTTATTCTACTCCTTCCTCAGAGTTCTGTTTGCTCCTCCAGGACGCCGGCCTGACGCTTAACGTTGCAGCTGCTCCAAACGGGCTTCAGTACCTTCTGTCCCCTGGTTAGCTCCCCGGAATGCAGCTTTCAGGACCACAGCCTCTGGGCAGCTCCTGCTCTCCGACCCGAGCCTCAGAGTTGCAGCAGTTTTGATTGCTCTCCAAGCTGACCAGGGAGGGCTGATACTGCCCACAATCTAACCCCACCCCTTCCCCAGCCGAAAGGCACGCCTACTTCAAAGGCCACCTCCGACCAGGTCCAGTTCTGCCATCTATTTATTTAAGGGCGGATTGGAGTTGGTGGAAGAGAAATTTGGGAGGAGGATTGCTGAAGTTTAGAGGTAAAGAAAAAAAAGAGAACTGGAAACCTTACTGTGAAAAAGGAAAAAAATGGAGATGGAGCAGGTTGGGCAGTATTGGGGAAAGAAACCGAGATGTACTTGGAGAGTGAGCTAATAAGGGTGAATGAAACTGCTGGTCCACATGTGAAAAGAGTCAGTAGATGAGGCTACAGGTCCAGGAGAGAGCATCGGTGACTGTTACCTTCGGCAACATCAATTGGTGTTTTTGGCTTTGGAATATTAAAAAGAAAAAGTATTTTCCTCTCTTTTCTTTTCAACCATCAATTTTATTCCCTTTTTAAAAATTTCGTTTGAATTGGTGAACATAGATAAAGCAACATCCATGTTTGTTGTACTATTCTTTCAACTTTTCTATTTGTTTGAAATGTATGAAAAACAAAAGGCAAATGAATAAAACCCTTCATCTTAAAAACATTTAGTTCCTTGAATTACAAATTGACATTCACTATGGCTTAAATTTACCATTAAGCTCAGATAGAAAATGTCACCCGGAGTACTAATGAACTTGGAAGTAAAGAAGGGTCATATAGTTGCTAAAATGCCTGTTATGTTATGAAGTGGGATTAAGTTGCTAGAAAAGAAAAAGAAAACTACATCTGGAAAGATTTAAAGTAGAGTGTCCCTTTGTGACAGAGAGCTGTGAACCAGGTGAAAGTTTTTAATCTTCATTTTAAAGATTGTCAAATTTGGAATAATACCTTTATATAAAACTTTGCCAAAGTCAAATGAATAATTGTGAATTCATTTTAAGATGTCGAGGATTTTATAAACTGATGATTCCAAGGAGGATTATGTAGGGTGCCCAGATAAAGGTATTGGCTGAATGACCTTGAGTAAGTCATTTTAATTTGGGCATCACCTTTCACATCTGTAAAATGAGCTGATCATTTAAGTTTGTTTGTTTGTTTTTTCTATCAATATCCTGATACAATTCTGAGTCCAAGCTCAGTCTCTTTCTGAAATTTACTTGAAGGAAATTCTCCAGACTTTCTGGAATCATTTGTCCTACCAGTGTAACTGGCACATGTGTCTAACAGATGAAAAACTTTAAACACTCCTTGTATGTGAGCGAAGGTAGAGAGGGATAAAACACAAAGATATTTTTACTGCCAACAAAGTAGAAAAGACTATCATAGGTTGGAAATTATTTTTGCTTTTTTCGATCTTGATGTAGGTGTCATGAGACTCTTGTTCTTTCCAGAAAATCAGAGAATAAAAAGTAATCACACACACACATACACATACCATCTTTTTTAGTATTTGTTGGAAGTCATTTATCTTCAGCAAATCTTTAAGCTCTTACTAAATATTTTTGTCTCCTTACTCAGGAAATACCTGGTCAGGAAAGTACATTTTAAATAACACATGACAGAAATGCCAGATTTCTGAAAACCAAGTCAGAATCCATTCCTTAGCCAAAGGAAATTTACTTATAGGATAGTTTGTGGCTCAGATAAAGCAGAGTGCTTACCAGTTGTTCAATGAGCACTTACAGAATGGATTGAGTCCCTGCTGTGTATCTTCAAATCTATGTTCACAGATATTTGAGAGCTGGTGATATCGGCATTGCTGGAGTCCTGCCTCTGAAATTTTCAGAGGGGAAAGAGGAGGAGAGAATTAGCAGAAAGGTGAACATATTGAGACAGAGATGAAGATGGGGACAAAACATTCTGCAGGGTCCCTTGCTTTCTCTGACAGATGTAAGGGACCAGACACAATAGGATTAACCTCAAAACAAGTTCAATTGTGTTTATGTGGTGGAGGGGGGGGTCAGTGTGTGCAAGTGCACGCGGATGCTTTGGGCAGAAGTTGAGGAGGATACAGAACTTTCTCTAAGAGCTGCCTTATGCAGAGGGAAAGGTGGAATCTCTCTCTTTGAGGACGTCCTCATCACAACTCCCCAATGGATATACAGTTAGCTGTTCAACTCTGAGTGGCAGGAAGGGACAGGAGGAGTATGTGTCGTCAGTAAATGATACCAGGTAGAGGTAACTGCCCTAGGAAAAGAGGATGCAGGACATTTCCATTCATTTTTCTCAACCCCACGTGGTTCCTGTGCCAGAGGGCCGATCCCCAGCCTTCCATCTTTCTCTGCTGCTTTTTTGTAAAGCTCTGAGCTAACCTGTTAGAACCATCTGCTAGGTGGGGGGAAAGTGAGTAGCACTTAGTTGCCAGCCCACAGGCCTGACGCCGCAAGCCACTGAAGCAGAGAGGAAGCAGGCAACAGGCAGATTTATGGGCAGCAATCTGTTCCCCCCTCCAAGGCCTCTCTGCCAGGAGACAGCCTGATAATCCATCAAACCCACTAATGAATTAATTAGTATTCCCAGTAATCCCGACCCCCTAAGGAGACCGGCCTGTGGGCCCCTAACAGGGGTAGAAACTGCCTTCTTCCAGCAGGCATTGAAGACGTGGGACCAATGGCTGACAGTGAGCCCCAGGGTGCTAAGCTTCAAGCCACAGCTCCTTGCTAACGTCCCCCAGATGTCCTTTCTCACCTTCCTTGGGATATTGCTGGCTTTAACTAAATTAAAACCAAAACCTCCAACAAATGGAGTCCAGAGACATAAATCAGAGATTACAGAGAGTGAGAGGGTAAAATTCCAAGAAAGGGATCATCCAAGCTGCCCTGATTCAGAATAAAACTTGCACAGAACCTAAAGCTTCTCTCAAGGAATAGGCATGGTCAGGATTGGGATGGAAGGAAAGATAAAGGAAACACGGGCCATGAGGGAGGAAATAATACAGGTTCAAAAATAATGTTGAAACAGGTTGGAGCAAAGTGATTTCTGACATGAATTTCTCCTAAATAAAAAACTGTAGTAAAAACAGAAAAGCTTCAGCCAAGTTCCTCAACAGTAGAGTTTCTGTCATTTGGGAGATTCAATAATCCTCCCTCACAACTTTTCAAAAACTGCGCAATGCAGTGGAGGGAAGAAAGTTTCTGAGTAGGGAAACTTAGTCTGTCTTCTAATTACGTGACCCCGAAGAATGATCTAATCTCTCGGGACCTGTTTTCTCATCAGTCAATAAGCGGTTGTATTATGATTTCTCAGTTTCCTTCCAGCTCTAACATTCAGTGATGTTGACATAGTTGAATGTCACAATTCATAATAATGAATTATAATAATAATAATTCGAGCCCATTCAAAGGTAAAGAAGCTGAGTTCCCAAGTTTGAGAAAGATAATAAACTAAGTTAGTGCTAAAGGGTGTGAAAGTTAGCCTAGAAATCATAGTATTCTCTTTCTATCTAGATTTCGGGTCTCTTTTCTCCCACTCACTTCATTCAGGTATTTGGGCATTCACAGAAACATTTGATGATTCATTCCAGCTACATAAAATTATCTGCATTTATTGAAATCTGCTGGGAAGCTTCTGTACCTTGGAAAGTTCTGCACCATCTGTTTCCAGCATCTTTTTCCATGCTTGCTATTCTTAATTCCTAACTAGCAATGTCCTCTACTATTCAATTGAATCCTAACATTGATCTATGCTAACCAAGTGACTTTAGACAAGTTGTTTTTCTCCCTTCATCATGTTATTCTTCTGTGAATTGTAGGTAATAATGTCTACCCTGAAAACTTGCCCTGAGAAGTACATTAAATGAGATAATGTATGCAAAGTACCTTGTTTACGGTCTGGCACTTAGCAAGGGCTCAATAAGAAGTCACTGTTATTGATATTTTCTCCTCTCTAACATTTAAATCAGATTCCTCATCTTGTAGAAATCAGGGAAAATCTAACATCAGAATCTCCTTATAGAGATACAGTCTTTGCGCTTCTCTCTCAATCAAAGCATTCTTTTATTATGGCAATGACCACACCATGTTAATTTATCCAACAGATTTTTTTTATACACATAATAAAGCCCAAGTCACTGCACAAGATGCTGAGGATGCAGAGCTGAATAAGGCAGAGTTCGCATTCCTAACCAACTTTCAGTATGGTGGCAGAAGATGAAAACTAAATGTGTAAATTTAATCCCCAAAAAGTCTCTGTTTGACTTTTTAACACACTTGTGTGTACAAGGAGCCATGTACAAAGCAAGGATGTTCCCCACAGCATTATTTTTAATAGTGGAAAAGTGGAAACTATTATCAATATGTTAAGTAAGCAATGGTTTTGCCAACTGATAGAATACTATTTAATTGTATGAGTTGGTTTACATATAGTATGCATAATAAATGTACTATATGTACTAATATGCTGTTGGGGAAAGAAAGAATAATTTGTAGAACTATAGGTTCCATATGATATACTTAATTTTTAAAATGAATATATGTACATAAAATAATCTGTACATTTTAAAGATATTTTACAGATGGGTTTGTGTGCATATACATCTTGAAATGTATATATGCAAATGCATAACAAAAGCTTGGAATTATACAAACAAGCTGATAACAGGTGGATTTTATCTCATGATTGAGATAGAATAGATTAAGATCAGGTGGTTATTAAAGGAAATTGTTTTCTATTTGGACAAAAAGATGTATTCGTATATAACTTGTGAAAGTAAAATAATTAAAAAATACAATTAAAATGTGTTATTTTTAAAACCCTATTTCTAACTATAGCGAAACTAGTGTTTAGTAAAGGATCTGATAGTTTCCTCCACATCCCACCCGATGCCCCAGACACTGGGCTATATGCGAATCTTCCATGAAGGTATCACTTTACTAGCTCCCACCAGCTCTACCTTCATACAGTCAGTTCTAGGAGCATTTAACTAGTCTTAGGAGTAAACTTTAGGACAAGTTTAGGAGTCTGCAGTCATGTGTTTTTAAGCCCAAAAGAGAATCCAGCCTTAATTTATATCATTGCAAGAAAATTAAGATAAAGAGATGACTAAAAGCAAGTTCTGCTCTCAAGGAGCATCTGGTAGGATCAAACAGAGTGCTGTCCATTCAGATCTTGGTGTTCTCAGCCCATTCTTACCACTGCAGGGGCAGGTCCTCTAGTATCCTTGGTAGATTTCAATGTTCTGCTCCATTAGGGCAGTGCTCCAATCATGTAACCTGTCCTAAGACTCATCAGTTGGGTGAAGTAGAAGCCAATGAGAAGAAACAAGTTGCTACTAATTACAATAATTATAGTGAATCCTTATAGAGCACTAACCATATGTCAGACTCTGTTTTAAGTGTTATGTATATATTAACTTCATCCTCACAGCAACCTTGTGAGATAGGTACTATGATTGTTATCCCTGTTTTAAAGAAAGGTTAAATCTTTTGCCCAAGGTCACACAGTAAGTAATGGTGGAGTAAATTATGGTGCAATTTACATACCAACTATCTGGTTCCATTGCCCTGTATTGACTTTCTAAAGCAGGTAACTGATAGTTAACTCTAAGTCCAGAATCCATTTCCTGATGCTTCAGGAGGAACACTGAAAGTCAAACAATAAACAGTCATCTTTCTGGTGGTTCAACTGGAAGCATTTGGAAGGATGATACCCTCATCTGGTTCTCCATTGTCCAACAACTGTATTTTGACCACTATATGCTTGGCCAAGATTCACTTTCAGAAAGATGTTTTACCACTACAACAGGCAATGTAATGTGGGGTGATAGTATTTTCTTGGTCTCTGGAAGCTCCTTCAACAGGAAAGCCATTCCCCACTTATCTGGTGGCCCCACCCCAACTCTCATGCTCTGAGACAACATGGTATAAATCTAGAGTACAAAGAATAGCCTCCCTTATGGAATTAAATCACAAAAGCTTTTAGGATTTGAGTCAAACAGAGTTTTGAAAGGAGACCATGATGGGAAGTTAGCTATGGAAGCAGGCCTTATACTGTTCACTTGCCTGAGGCTCTTCTTCCAGATGGGGTTGTTCCATTCTCCCACTACTTTTAAGGGAACAAAAATAACAAAGAGTACAAGAAACATCCACATTTCCCAGTTCCCAAACTCTGGCATTTTGTTTCTGTAATAAAAGATTCTTCAACCACAACAATCTGGTTGAATTTCTCAGACACTTTGCTGCTCTACCATTTTCTCTGCTAGAATTACTTCAATTTCTAGATATTTTAATTCCTGGTATGAGCTAGAAGGCAGGCAATCAAGCAACACAGAGGATGCAAAGCTGTTCTAGTCTTTTGGGATTCAAAGGTGGGGATTGTAAAATTCCAGAATTGTAGCATGGGAGAAAGAATAGGGATAAAAGAGGAAATTGGCATTTGCTAAGATTCTATATCATACAGTTGCTAGATCATTAGTTGGCATGATCTAGCATTTTCCAAGTTTTGTGGCCAGCATTTTCCAAGTTTTTACATAGAGTTGAGAGTTTTACCTCATTTAATTGCTCTAACAACTCTTTTGAGTAGGTCTTATTATTATCATTTTTTTAAACGAATGACAAAAATGGGATCCATTAATTCATCCATTTAATAAATAATCGAGCATTTACTATGTGTTCTAGGCACTGGGGAAACAACAATGAACAAAATTGAAAAGATGAGTAACCTGCCCAAAATCACACAGATGGTAAATGAATGCCGTTCTTTGAAATCCTGAGTATTTTTCTGCTCTTTTTACTTCTTGTGATGATTATCCTATTTATTTTATGCTTTAGCACCGGGAGGATAGATTTGAATGAAAATGAAATATAACCCATTCCTGAACTCCATTTCCTCTAAGAAGTCACATTTGTTTGATAAAAAAAGAACAGTAATTGTCCTAGAAAGTTAGTGTAAAAGAGATTCTAGGTGGTAAGTTTAATAGTCACCATATTCTATGCCTGCCCTCCTTCCAAACACACACACACACACACACAACTGTAGCACCACATGCCAATTCACTCAAATCTACATATCTACGGTGGCTTTAAGTTCTGGTTTGCCTGGGACAGTCACAATTTGTCACCCACCCAGCAGTCCACATACCCCAAACCCAACCCTGTTGGAAAGGATTTAATCTCTTTAAATGCCAATTTAAGGCTCTGAATATTTTTTGTGTTTGTCAACTGAGGCCAGGCCAAAACCATTGCAATGCCTTCCAGGAACCTCCTACAGTAATTTGCCACCTAATATTAAGGTTGCTATTGGAGTCTTAGCCTGGAATAGATATTTTTAGTTATTAAAAATCATAGTTGGGCTGTGCAAGTGTCACTCAGTGGTAGAGTTATCCCCTGAAATGCCCAGAACCAGGGTTTGATTCCTGGAGCCTGCATAGCCACACACACACAAAAAAATCAGAGTTATTTATTTGCATTATTGAGAATTTAGTCTTGTCTTGACATTTAAGAATTAATCAAATGCACAGTCAGGTTCCCTGAGGTCTTAAGATATTGTGGATCTCTGCCCCTCCTTATCCACATCTTCCCCCTCACTCCAGAAAAGAGGCTAGCCTCCCAAGCTATGATTTCATTTTTCCTACCTCTAACTCCCTCTGTTCTCTCTCTTTCAGGCCCTAAGGCGATCCCCACCTCACTCTCTCAGCCCCTCCCTTCTGTGTGCCCTCTTCCCCCTCCCCTCCTTCCCCTTCTTTAGTGCACATGCTCCTCGATTTGATTTACTTCTGTACATTGTGTAGCTTTGCAACAGTCTGGTCCTCAGAGAGCCCTCAAAGGGAGCACTCCATCTGTCAGCCTTTCCCTATGCTTTCCCTGGCCTCCAGCCATCTCCCCCTCCCCATGCCTTTCCCTGAGGGTAGTTTCTAAGGGAACTATGGAAGATTTAGGCAAACTTCCTTTGACCCACTTCACCTCATCCCAGCCTTCATTGGAGGCCTTTATTTACCTTGCTTTCCCGCATCTCACTCAACTTGACTCCTGTGATCCCCTCACAGAAAGTCTTTGAAGCTACAGAAATCGCTGAGAAAGTACAATCCCGTAAAGTCCCTGTGGGTCATCTCCCCTACTGAGATATCTGATGCTCCATAATTAAGACTTGCTGATATAACAGTATATTGAATTATCAGTAAATTCAGGATTAGGCACACTAGGAGCAGGGAGCAATGGTGCAAAAAATCCCAATATGCAGATGATGCAAAATTATACCCCATTCAACAAACATCTATTTATTCAAATCCTAAAAGGTGCTGGGCACACAAACATGAATATAATAGGAAATACTCTAGGGATTCTAGAAATTCATGGTCTAAGGAAGGCTTACACCAAGAATTGATGGTATAAGGGAGGCATGTATATATAATGTTAATAGAGGAAAACTCTGATGAGTACAAAATGTGCTTTAAGATCCTGGGAGAAGGTGTCTTGCTCAGGGAATGGTTTCAGAAGAAAGAGGGATTTGAACTGAGCCTTGATACATGTGTGGTTTTGGAACGTGTTCATTAGAATTATAACTGCCCCTGTTAACTCAGCACCAAACACAGACCGGGCATTTGCGTTCATTTCTTCTAAACCTTCACAGTAAACTATTTTCTACACTGGCTATAAGTTAACTCTCAGAAGTCTATTTGCTTGACATGAAAAACCTAGATTTGTGTGTATGCATGTGTGAGTGCTAAGAGCAATTTCCTTATTCTATCATTATTTACTAGGGTTGATAATACTATGACTTGTTTTCTAGAAAAAACTTGTTGCTTGTTAGTGCTTGCTTACAAGATTCTGACAGATTGAAACCACGGAGAATAGCACATCCATATTTACAGAGAGCTCTAAAATTCCCCTTATATTTATTTTCCTCCCTTAGGCAGAAAGTCTGAGTTCATTTGTAGATGGAAAAAGAAAAAAGAAAGAAAAAAATACTTTTAAGGAAAGACTTATATAAGGTGACCCACTGAGTTGGTTTGACTCATGTGATTGGAGCTTATCAGAAAAAAACAAAACAAAACCAAAAACCACTTACAACCACTTTAGAATTAAGGTATGACTACAAATGATCCCATGTTTAGAATTGTCTTTGAATACAAATATGTTCATTCTGATGTTACTTATATAAGCTACAATAGAAAATAGCTAAAACGTGCTCAGTAGAATAATCAGTTAAATTTTGGTGACTTCATAAGATGAAACTTTGCACCTTTTACTCATAATATTTATAGCAGGCTTCTGAGACAGGAAAAAATAGTATAAAGCAAATAAAAAGAAAGTAATATGCAAAACTTTACATACAATATGATCTCAATGACCTACAATAGATACTAAGAACTGAAACCTTTCTACACTCATACAGGTCACTTTCTACATTAACATATACTTCAGGAATCACTTACCCAGGAGGAAAAATTATGCAAATGTATTATTGTTTATTTTAGGAATTTACAAAAAAATCCATTTAAATAAACATCAAATTATATTTTCAAATGACTCCGTATTAGCCAAGACTCTTCTCAGTTCTCATCTCATAATCCTTGCCTTAATTTGTGCACAAATCCTAAACTATTATATCATAATCTTTAACCAGTTCTATTTGCTTCTCACACTGAATGGGTCTCCTTAAACTATATGTCCAAATCTTATAAAAATCTAGACCCACCACTCCCCACAAAAAAAAACACTATTAAGACTCTGACAAGGTTGTGCTCTCCCTTGCTCTGATAAGCAAGAAACTCGGCTTTGTTTTATCAGCAGGTTCTTTTGGTGGAATTTTTTTTTTTTTTTTTTTTGCATGGGCAGGCACTGGGAATCAAACCCAGGCCTCCGGCATGGCAGTGGAGAACTCTGCCTGCTGAGACACTGTGGCCCGCCCTGGTGGAATGTTTTTTGAATCCAGTATTTGAAAATATTGAAAGGAGAAAAGGGAGGAAAGAAATACAACAGACTGTTAACAATAGGGATGGCTTAGGCAGTGAGCTTATTTCTAATTTCTAATTTCTTTATATTTCTAAAGGAAAGAAGTATTTTTTTAAATTAAAAAAAAAAAAATTAAAAGAAGATTTTTTTAAATAAAAAGTTTTAAAATAAGTTACTCAAATGTATAATTGCCATGAAATCCCTGCTGGATCTTGGGGATACTTTCCATACTTTTAGGGTATGAGGATCATAAATCATTTTAAAAGTAATCAAACATGATGGCCCACATGACAGACTTTGAAATCACAAAGTTTTCTATCTTCCTTCCATAATACACTTTGCTAACTCTTATGATTATACTCTAGAGCTAATAACAGATGACACAAAAATACTTATCTCTAGGCCAGGCCAGCCCCTGGAATCCAGATCCATATATCCAACTGACAACTTGGCATCACCAAATGATGACTAAGAGGTATCTCAACCTTCAGATGTCTAAAGCTGAACTCCTAATCTTCCCACAAATCTGCTCCTCCTCTCAGCTTCCCCATCTGTTACTACTGGCAAATCCCTATTTCCAGCTGCTCAGGACAAAGAACTTGAGGTCATTCCTAAATATTCTCTTTCTCTTACACTTCCAAATCATCAACACATTTTTGTTGGCCCTACCTTAAAATTTTATTTGGAATCCCCCAATTCTAAAACTACCTTAGTTTGAGCCACCATCATCTTTCATCTGGATTATTGTCATAGTCTCCTAAATGGTCTCCATGCTTATTTTCTTGACCCTTTGTCTGGGCAGAACCTACAGAATAGGTCCTACCTAAGCTAATGGGCACTTAAGACCTAAAACAAAGCAGGCCAAGCATATAGCAAAATAGTAACAGTTTATTAAGGAACTTACAGACCAGGAAGCTGGTCCTGGGTGGCTGCAGGACATTCAGTAATGCTCTGTCACACCCAGTCAGGTTACAGGGGTTTTATATATAGGGCAAGATCAAGGAAGGCACAGAGTCAAGCTGGGATCTGCAAGATCATAAACATGTCTTTTTGCAGGTGCTGATATGTAGCAGGAGTAGTTCTAGAACAGATAGCTACACTTGCTTAGCAATGTGCATGTGTATTTTATGATGCGCTTGTCGGGAACAGGTTTTCTCATCTAGGAATTGATGGCTTCTCTGGCTCATAACTTCACACCCTTTGAATCTGCTCTCAACAGAGCAATAAGCATGAGAATAATATACCTCTTGCTCAGAAACCTCTAATGGCTTCATGTTTGATTCAGATGCCAGAGTCCTTATAATGACTTACTAGGCTCTACACATTCTGTCTCCCTCTGCTTCCTGATATCTCTCCGACCTAACCTAATCTTGGGCCCTCTGTAGTTTGTGCACTGTACTCCAGTTACATCAGCTTCTGATCCTGACTCAGCTTGTTTGCATTTTCCTTAACCAGATGTGGTAGTTAGATTCAGTTGTCAATTTGGCCAGGTGAACGTACCTAGTTCTGTTGCTGTGGACATGAGCCAATGGTGCATGAACCTCATCTGTCACTAATTACATCTGCAGTCGGCTAGGAGGCGTGTCTGCTGCAATGATTGATGTTTGACTTAACTGGATGGTGCTTAAATGAGAGAGCACAACGAGCACAGACCAGTAGCTCATCATATCTCATCTCAGCACTCGCAGCTCAGTCCAGGCCTTTGGAGATGCAGAAAGAAATCACCCCAGGGAAAGTTGTTGGAACCCAGAGGCCTGGAGAGAAGGCCAACACAGACCATCCTGTGCCTTCCCACGTAAGAAAGAACCTCAGTGGAAAGTTGGCTGCCTTTCCTCTGAAGAACTAACAAAATAAATCCCCTTTTATTAAAAGCCAATCCATCTCTGGTGTGTTTAATTCTGGCAGCTAGCGAACTAGAACACCAGAAATACTCTTCCACCAGATATCCACATGCTCACTCCCACATCTCCTGTAGTCTTTAGTCATACCCAAATTATAATCAGATTAGATTATTTTACCTCTCTTTAAATAATTTTGACCTTCTGTTTCTCATTCCGGACTGTTTCAGTCTGTTTCCAGTAAATGACAGGAACACTTGCTCTTTTTATCTCTATTATAACACTAGATATGCTATGGCATGTTATCACAACTAATATTGTTGCTTATTTCTCCTACAGACTGCAAATTCTCCTCATGCTAAAAACGTCTCATTTTCAATGTGGTCTCTGCAGTACAAACTCAGTACATTTATTACATGGGTTGAGCAGAATCATGAGAAGTCATCTCAACAATCCCCACATTACTGACAGGGTAAACTAACATCAATGTACAAATCTGTACTGGACACCTATAATTGGGAATCTAGTGTGGAATTGGACTGAAAATGTCCTTTCCAATTACATGATTTATGTTTGTTCTAGTTTGCTAGCTGCTGGAATGCAATATACCAGAAACAGAATGGCTTTTTAAAAGGGGAATTTAATAAGTTGCTAGTTTATAGTTCTAAGGCCGAGAAAATCTCCAATTAAAATAAGTTTATAGAAATGTCCAATCAAAGGTATCCAGGGAAAGATACCTTGGTTCAAGAAAGCCAGTGAAGTTCAGGGCTTCTCTCTCAGCTTGAAGGGCACATGGCAAACACGGCATCATCTGCTAGCTTTCTCTCCTGGCTTCTGGTTTCATGAAACTCCCCGGGAGAGTTTTTCCTTCTTCATCTCCAAAGGTCGTTGGTTGATGGACTCTCTGCTTCGTGGTGCTGCAGTATTCTCTACTCTCTTCGAATCTTTTATTCTCCAAAATGTTTCCTCTTTTATAGGACTCCAGTAAACCAATCAAGATCCACCCAAATGGGTGGAGATATATCGTCACCTAATCCAGTTTAACAACCACTCTCGATTACATCACATCTCCAGGGAGATGATTTAATTACAGTTTCAAACATACAATGCTGAATAGGGATTAGAAGAAACTGCTGCCTTTACAAAATGGGATTAGGATTAAAACATGGCTTTTCTAGGGGATACACATCCTTTTAAACCAGCTTAATGTTGAAACAAACAAAAAACCTAGACAATTAAGTTTCATTGCTGCTCATAGGAATAAATTCAATCTGTCCTAGATTGTCCTTAGAGGAAATCTGATTTCTCTTTACTGGTAAGAAGTCCTTATTGAGAATTCTTTACTCAAAACAAAATATACTTGTCCAGGCCTAAGGAGCTGAAGACTTTAGAACACTTAAAACATTTTACAAAGTGATTGAATTAAGTGTGTTATAAAGTATATACCTGCATGGCAGGCAGGGGAAATGCTGAAGTAAGATGTAAACAGATTGATGCAAGGAGTTAGTTTAGAAGGCAAAAAGTAAAAAAGAGAAAAGCTTAAAATAGGGAAGAAAGTTGTAAAGGAGGAAGTGAAATGAGACCTTCCCTCTCTGCCTTTATCTGGGACTATTTCACCTGGCCCACACCCAGTTTATCCTGGACATTTCCTTCTCCTTCAGTCCAAAATTTGCCCAAGTTCTGGGTACTCTCTGGTGCCAAAGATGTACTTCATGGCAAGAGCATGTGTGTGAGAGAGACAGGCAGACAGAGAGACAGAGAAAGAGAGAGAGAGAGAATATTTGTGAAGCAGAAGACAGGAGGGGAGAGAAGACCAAAGACTGTCACTTGCAAGGGCTCCTCTCCCAGTTCAATGGGAGGAGTGGAGGAGATGATGGGAACGATAGAGAAACTAAGACAAATTTATGAAAGAAAAATGGACTTCAATAAAATAAACTCATCATGTCATTCACCAGTATGTATTTGGCCCAATTTCTGGCTTAATAATTAGTAATTCTCCTTTTTCACCCTCAAAAGTGGCTCAATTTTGACAACACATATGATTACCATACATTTTATGGGAAACATTTGAAGAATAAGAGAAGAACAGAGACAGGCAAATATTTGCATTCAGGGTGTTCTCAATTTAATAGGGGAAGTAACCGAGCAAACATAGAGAAAATAACATGTTGTGCTGGTTTGAAAGGAAGCATGCCCCCTAAGAAAAGCCATGTTTTAATATAAATCCCATCTCATAAAGGTAGAATAATCTCTATTCAATACTGTATGTTCGAAACTGTAATAAGATCATCTCCCTAGGTGATGTGATTTAGTCAAGAATGGTTGTTAAACTGGATTAGGGGATGACATGTCTCCACCCATTTGGGTGGGTCTTGATTGGTTTATTGGAGTCCTATAAAAGTGGAAATATTTTGGAGAATAGAGATTCAGAGAGGGCAGAAAGACATAGCCACGAGAAGCAGAGTCCACCAGCCAGCGACCTTTGGAGATAAAGAAGGAAAATGCCTCCCGGGGAACTTCACAAAACAGGAAGCCAGGAGAAGACACTAGCAGATGACACCATGTTCACCAAGTGCCCTTCCAGCTGAGAGAGAAGCCCTGAACTTCATCGGCCTTCTTGAACCAAGGTATCTTTCCCAGGATGCCTTTGATTGGACATTTCTATAGACTTGTTTTAATTGGGACATTTTCTCGGCCTTAGAACTGTAAACTAGCAACTCATTAAATTCCCCTTGTTAAAAGCCATTCCGTTTCTGGTATATTGCATTCCAGCACCTAGCAAACTAGAACACATGTCAACAAAGGTCAAGAAAAAAAGTACTGGCTGAGAGTCAAAAGAATTTAGATTTCAGTTCTAAATTTGTCAAAAACTCACTGTGTGGCCTCTGGCAAATCACTGCCCCTCTCTGGCCTCATCTGTGAAATAAACTAGATGATCCTCTTTTCCAATTTCAGATGCAACTTTCTAGATCACAATGAGAAAGCGATGAATAAAGACATTTTTAAGATGTGGGCTGTCATAGGGGCAGGCCTCTCAGAAGAGGATGCAGCAGCTGGCCTAATAAGAAATCAGTGGCCTGGCCCCAGACTGGGATGGAAATTAATCCCTCTTAAAATTTTCCACTCCTTTCTGTACCTTGCTTTAGGATAACTCCTCCTTCAGCTGGGGTGGATGCGTGAATGGCAGAAGCTGCTGGTGATAGCAACAGAGAAATGCAGAAGACTACAGCAAGTTAGAAAAAGGCAAATTAGGCGTTTCTGAAGGCAGTGTCAGTTATCTGAACACTTAATTGTATTATTTCGTAACTGTTTTTCAATGTTGTTATAAGTAGATGTAGTACTCATTAACACCTTGCAAGGTATTCTCTTACAGAAATGCATTCAAACTGCTTTTAGCCCATCAACAAGCAGGCAGTTATTGTTTAGACCCTAGGACAATAATTGCAAACAACTCTAATTGAATTTGTTCTTAAGAAAATGAGAAAGGAAATCTGCACACCTTGACCTAATTTTACAGCATCTTTAAACTTGATGTTCAAAATAAATTATGAAGGAATCTTATTCATTTCATGTCTTACAGGTAAGGACACTGAGGAGCTGAAAGGAAAGTAAATTACCAAGTGCACATGCCTGTTAAATGCATGGCAGGACTGTAACTCAGGTTTACCTGATTGGAAAGTTCATAAGCTTTTGATTTTGTAGAGTGGTTGGGGAGATAGACATGGCCCCTGTAATGTATACAAGACAATATATAATACCTGAAAAAGCCCCACAAGGCACGTGCTGAGGAAGTGGAATCTCAGAGCTAGACCACAATATTTTGATACAGTCACTTACTTGGTCTGAAGAGGGGTCTTAAAAAACAGTATCTGTTGGCCCATTTTCCCTTTCTGAGAAAAGTGGTTCATTTTCCTTAAAGTTAAAATTCAGACTTAGCATAAAAAAATGGAACCAAACAGTGGAGCTTATTGGACCTTCAAAGACAATGCCAGAGCCCTGTGTAGGTTATATGCGAGGGAGATAAACCCCCTCTGGTGTGGCCTGGGGCAAAATTCTCTGGATGTTGGTGAAGGACTTTGTCTAATCCTCTCTTGCGAAGTTTAAATGCTAAGTACACACAGGGGGTTAGTTAGGAGAATTCAAACTCATTCTCCCTCTGTGCATCTTAGTCCTGGCATTCCTGGTACTGTTGCTGACATGCTACCTCACTTCCCGACAAAACTTCATAGTTAATTCCCATCATGAAAGGAGATTTCTGTATCTTTCCTTGAAACCTGAAAGACTGTCCCTGAAGCAAACTTAGGATAAGTAGGCAGAGATGAATGAGGTGGGCACCAGGATAAGAAAATGGCACAAGCCTACTTGTGTTATTTGGCCAATGGTGCCTGATCAGAGTTTTGATGAACTGGATGCACTTTTCTATCTATCCATTCATTCGATAGATAGAAATTCAGCACACAGATTGTGCAAATTGCTGTGCTGGAAGCTTGAAATATGTAAATGAATAAGACAGAGTCTCTTGCTTTTGAGATTTACACTTCATAGGGAAGTTCTGAAATGATGCCTACGCTGTTGGGGGTATGGGGTGGTGGGAGCAGCAGGAGACCCATTTCAGCCCCTTAGGACAGGCTATCTCCTGCCTTCCCCTTCCCCTACAGCACTAACTAATGGTTCAGGACCCATTTTTCCTGTGGAGACCAGAGCAGATCAATAACACGCCCATAAGAAACACACAGCAGCTCTGCTGACACCAGGATAAAGGGCACACATCTTAGTGCCTGCACTGACATTCCAGCACACTTCTCAGGCCCCATCATTCAGGACTTTGTTTTTTAGTGTTCTATTCTACAGTTACAGGAAATTCCTCAACACCCTCCCTCCCCTGGTTTATCCATGCTCTAGCTTCCTGCCGCATCCTCTGTTATTCCTTCTACAGAAGCATCTTCCCCCAAATCATCCTTTTGGTCATTTCTATTTAATTTTCTGGAATTGGCTAATTCTTATTCGATTTTCTAGAATTAAAACTCCCACCTTTAGGAACTTCTTGATTCACCTAGGAATATTTGGTGCCCCTTCTCTGTGCTCTCATTGCACATATTTTCAGTGGTCTGTTCACTATTCCATCTTCCTCTAGACTGAGCTCCTTAGGGTGAAGGACTTTCTTATTTATCTATACCGGATCATCTCTAGAACAGTGTTTGATATAGAAAAGGGCCAGGAAAAAAAATATGTGCTGAATGAACAAATTAATGGATGAATAGGTAGAGAAGATTCCTGACTATATGAAAAAAATGTACAAGATCTGGTCAGGTGTTTTACTTTACTTTTTTAAACATTTTCCCTTTCAGTTCTTTGAAAATCTTAGATTCTTCCATAAATGTACCTCCAGAGGAAATATCACAAGAAAATGGGGTAAGGATTTGTGGGCAGGATTAATGTGGGACAATTTGAGGGGAAAAGTTGGTAGCAGAGGAAAAGTCTTTAACTGGCTAGCCCAGATCTTTGAGCTGCAGAACTTCTCTCCCTCAGTTAAGAAGACATGAATGTGGAGCCAAGAAAGTTCCAGAAACAAAAAATATTCCTCCACTTGTTAGGACTCATCTCTTGCAGCTCCTTGTGTCTTACCACTGATGCTTGCAGGTCATGAAATTACTGCACCCTTCTTGCCTATATCTTTTCTCTCGCTGGCCAGAATTCCTGTCTTCACTTCATTGGCCTTCTGAACAACTTTTTAAGACTCTGCTCAAGGGTCACCTCTTCCATGTGGTGTTTTGTGATTTCTCCCCCAAGCCTCTTGTGCCTACAGTGCACCCTGCACAGATTTCTTGAAAGCACCTGTAGCACATGTTTGCACATCTATACATACTTACACTTGTGAGGCTGTAATCTTCCTCAAAACAGAAATCATGACTTTACTTTCTTTAGTACCCAACTCCCTATGTGATCTATGGAAAGTGTACAAAATTTGTAGAATGAAGAGAGGAAGGATTGACAACTTTGGCTCTAAGCAATTTAAAGCATTTATTGTGTTTCAGCCATGTATCAAGAAAGATGAAAGTTGAGGGATAAGCTCTGAAATAGTATTCTGCAAGGGGGAGGGGAGCAATCTTTTCTACCTGGGGCAGAAAAAGAATTCAAAAACAATTCCGAATTGGAGGACAAGATGCAGTGAAAACCTGGAGGAAAGACTCTAGGGGTGGAAAGACTGAAGGACCCATGAAAGTGACAGTAGAGTCTCATTCTTGAAAAAGAGTTCCGTGTCCTTCTCTTTCCTTGGCCCCATGGTGGTGCCCAGATCCAGATGACTGGCCAGCCGGAGAATTGATGGGATTTAGGAGGGTCCTCTGAGTAAAACTCTCTTCTCTCATTTGGATCTAATCTAATTTGAGGGGCCCAGATTGGTTGGCGAGGACAAAACCACCCAGGCAAGAATTGTCAAATATCCTCAGCAAATATTGGCAGTGCTCATTTATTCTTCATTGGCCCACTACCCCAAAGGTGGGGGAGGACAATTCTAGCCCAGAAAATATAATTAGTCAGCCTGCTGGTTTAGGCTCTAATTTAATCTGGGCAGCTGTGCCAGGAGCTTGTATTAGCATGACACTGGGAGGTGGAGAATATAATTACTGAGCAATAGAGAAAGCGAGGAGAAATGGGATGGTGACCAGTGTGTGCTTGTGTTGGAGGATGGGGGATGACAAGGGTGAAGTCAAAGGAGGGTGAGGATTCCCTAGGGAGAAAGGAATAGTAAAAGGGCCCTGTCAATGGATGGATGGTGACTTTAATTTGGCTTTTGAGAAATTGCGCCTTTAGTTTGTGGGATATATGCCTGTGTGTGTGTGTTGCTTTGGGCTTGGGGAGGGGTGCTTTGTTGTTATGGGCTAGGCCACTCTGCATGACAAAGGTAAGATTGAGAGGTGATGGATGGGCCTTTTTAGTTACCCTGGAGGAGAAGGGTGAGGGAGCATCAGGGCAAGTTAGGACTGAATTTGGGACAACCATTCTTACATACTTTTTCGGTAGGTCTGTCCAAATAGGAAAGCAGAGCAATGATTTACAATATTTAAAACTTGCACCCTTCCTATTTTAATCTCAGGCACACAAAAAATTTTAATTAAAAAAAATTACTCCTTCGGTGCTTTGAATCATAAAGAAAACTACCAGTTAGCAATTTATTGCCACAGTGCTTAGTTAAGCAGTTTAAATTTATTATCTCAAGTAGTTCTTACGAAATTCCACAAGTGATTTATACTTTTTATAAATTGCATTTAGCTATTAAGAAAACTGAGGCTCAGAGATGTTAAATTTCCTGCAGATGGGTGGTGCGATGGTGGCTCAGTGGTGGAATTCTTGCCTGCCATGCTAGAGACCTGGGTTCGATTCCAGAAGCCTGCCCGTGCAAAAAAAAATGCCTGCAGTCATAATACAGCTAGTTAAGTGTTGAAGGTATGATTTCAATCCTTACTTATTTAACTTTATAACTCCATGCTCCTAACCAGCTATCCAAAATAGATATTGTCCCCTCCATTGACATATAGAGAAACTGAGGCTCAGAGTGAGTTAGTATCATAACTGGGAATAGAACTTGGGATCTCACGCTGTACTGTTTCCTTGCATAGATGAAATATGGGGATGGGGGGATGGAGGAGGGTGGGGGGGAAAGGAGAGGATATTGTTATCCAGGAAAGAGCTAAACGTTGTGGAAGAAACAGGAATAGCAAGCAAGTTTCTTTGTCTTCAACCCAGGGCTCTTTTCAATGTTATTTAAAAGTGTGATGATGATAGCTAAATTCTTTGCCCACTTACTGTGCAGTAGGGGATGGACTAAGCTTTGTAAACCGATTCTTTGGTTCATAACAACCCTTTGAGATGGACACTGTTATTATCCCCATGTTATAAAGAGAAGATTGAACCTTCAAGGCTATGTAGCTGCCCAAACTCAAATAGCTGGTTAATGACAGAGCAGGGCTTTGAACCCAGTCAGTCTGTTCTCTTCATCGCTGCTCCTTTTCCAGGCATCATTGCAGCCCTCCCTCAGGCCAAGATGAAACTACTAGGTTTATTTATGCCATGAACTGGTATCAAAATTTGCTTGCCCATGGAAACCTTTCTCTATGTCAAGTCTAAGTCAGATCCACTCAAATTTCTGCCTGTTTTTTTTATTTTTTGAGGGATGGGAAGACATGTAAAGATATGTGGGGATCTTTTTCTTTTTTACTTTCAGAGCTAATATCCCCTGTGGCATTGAACTTTCCCTGTGGCATTTTATTCCCTGCAAAGTTCCCTGTCCTAGCTTCTTCTGGTCTTATAAGGAAAATCAGCCTGGTTCCTCCTGTTCCTTTATATTGAGGTTTCTTGCTCTTTCAGCTTTCTTTTTTCCCAGGCAAAGACATCCCTCTGGGGCCCCCAAGAACCTCTGGATGTAAAAAGGGAGAAAAACCAGCTTTCTTCCTCCCAAGGGAGCACCTGGGAAACAGAAGAGATGTCTGTCTCTGTCTGCCTTGCTCTCCTGCTCAGCATCTGCCCTGCACCTCAGATTGGGTCTTCTCTAGGGTCCCTGCCAATCTCCTGGGCTCCAACAAGAAAAACCAAAAAGGACACAGATGTACCCTGCATCCTAAAGCCTGTGGGCACCACTGAGTGACCCCATAGCCCACATCTAGGAAGCTGGGAAAGGCCTCCTGACTTTGCAGCCACCTCCCTCACCATGCCATCCTCCATCCCTACAGCTTTCACTTCCTGAATCTTCTCCCTCACATGCCAAAATCTTCTTGTAAGGCCTCAAAAGAGCACCGGCACTGGTATGGGGTACATGCTGTGTTAGAATTAGCTTTTGATTGAAAGTTAAAAGGCTCACTCTTGCCATGAGCTGTGTGGGCAGTATCTTCATCTATAAATTGAGGAAAACAGTATCTTTTCTATATTTTCAAGGAAAATATAGATTAAAAAAATTCAAGGAAAATATAGATTAAAAAGCTAGTTATCTTCCTTACTGAGACAATGACAAGGGTTACTATTAATATTGTCATTACAATGAGTGAGTGATAAAAGCAGTGGAAATGGCACAAGCTTCAGAATCGAATAGATCAGGATTTAAATCCTGACCTCCTACTGAGACGGCTGGACCTCAATTTCTTCATCTGTATAATGAGAGTGATAATGCCTGCCTTAAAGGGTTTTCATGAGCTTTTAATGAGACTGCACATGATTATGCACTTAGGAGAGAAGTGGGTGGGTAGAAAGACATTAATGCATGTTTGCTCTCTCCTAGATTCAAATGTAATCTAGAGCCTTGGGCCTCTGAGCTTACTGTTGTGCCCTGCACAAGGGCATCTGCTCAAGGGAGCGAACACAACACCTACTCCATGCCAAGATGCACACGCTGAGACCTGATGCTTCCACCTGCTTTGGCCTGGAAGTAGGGCTTTTTCCCCCCTAATCTACCAATACTGTTATGTGCTAGACTCAAGGTTAGAAGATTTCCTAGAAGCAGATTGGGGTTCCGGAATAAGGGTCCCAAGTAGGAGTACAATGAATACGAGTCAGAGAAACTAAAATCACACATGCACACTCACACACACACACACATGTACAGCTATGCACACACAGAGACACACTCACACCGTTGCACACATGCACACCACACACATGTGCATGGAGATGCACACACCTATATACAAATGGCTTCCAGAATGGATATTTCTAAACATGACTGATTATACCCTGCCCTGCTTAATCTAGTTTTCATGAATCTCCACTGAACATAAGAAAGTATTAAAACTAGGGGGTGGAAACGGAAAGTTCTATAAGAAATAAGATATTTGTACTGTTTCAGAATATTAAAAATCACTTGTTAATCAAAAAAGGAAAATTGTAACTTTACAGTAAATAGAGAGTGAATACCACCTTAGCCACAAATTTAGTCATGATGGAACTGCAGAACAAATTGAGGGATATTTTTACAGAATAGAAGGTCATCAAAAATGTCAGTGTCATGAAAGATTACAGAGAGCTGAGGAAAGTTCCAGGTTAAAGGAGACAAAAGAGAAACAAAAACTATAACGTAATGCATGACCCTACACATCACTGGGAGAATGATGAAATTTGAATAAGTTCTGCAGATTAGATAATAATGTTGTATCCATGCTAAATTTCCTGCTTTTTGACAATTGTATTACAGATGTGAAAGTCAGTGTCCTTGTTTTTAGGTAAGGATTAACGGAGAACATCTGCAAGTTATTCTCAAAAGGTTCAGGAAAAAAAAAGATAATGGAATGATAAAGCACATCTGACAAAATATTTATTTTAAATCTGAGTGACAGGTCTGCAGGGGTTCTCTTTACTCTTCTTGCAATTGTTCTGTAAACTTGAAAATATTTCAAAAGCAAACTTTTCAGCAATAGAACAAACTTGGCATTCAAGGATTTCTTAGGTCGAACCTCAAACGATCTTACCTATTAAGGTTCCATGCATTCTTTTCCATTATCCAACTCTCACTTTAGTCACAACGAGATACTTGAATTTCCCCCAGACACACCGTCTACTTGTCCAGCTTGGTATTGAGGTCACTCAGGTCTTTCTGCCAGAACAACTCCTTGTTATCCCTTGAACTCCTGAAATTCTATTCAACCTGGGCATTCTTATTTATAAGTTACCCGAGCTAAGGAAGAAATCCTAAGTCCATCCATAACTGGGTTAATTCATCAGTTTGGGTCAGGTCAACTTCGTGGGGATCGCGTGCCGCTCAGGTACCTGTGGAACTTCCAGCTGCGTTCGGAGAGTGAGTTTAGGCTGTCACCTGGTGGTCATTAGGAATACAGCATTTGAAAAGACTGAGCCCGCGGGCCTGTAGAGTGGGAAAATTCAGAAGACAACGGATTTGGCTAATTTTCATTTAATTCATCTGTGGGTCATAATATCCATTTTCTCTATTGTTTTTAAGATTAGATTAAGATATATTCATTGTTTTTCAGTGAGTACTCACTGAATAAATGCTAGTTAGTATTGTTAGAAACATAAAATATACTGGAAAGAACCTTAAAGACCATTTATTTCCAGTTTATCATTTTAAAGTTAAGCAATCTTAAATCCAGACAGGAGGGAAAGCGAGGCTTAGAGGCCAAGCCTTTTGACCTCTCAGCACTTTATCATACCTAAGTCAGAAGAAATAAGTTCAAAATGAGTATTGCAATAATTACGATATGCGCTTGTAGACTACGTTAAGTAGTTTAAATCTCATTCACATCCACCACCTCATTTGCTCCTACCTTATGAGGCAGGCAGGGGCAAGCTTCTAGCTCAACTTAGGGACAGGCAGCAAGGGGACCCTAGAGGACAGAAATGCTCTCTGGGTGAAGGAGCAGGAAGGCTGCGGCAGGGACAGGTGCCTGAGGATGAGATAGATTGGACCAGAACAATTTGCCTTTTACAGTGTGGGGTGATTTCACTTCAGTTTCATTTTCTCTCATATGTGAATCACTTCCTTTCAGATTCTCTGTGTTTCTCTATAGTTCAGTCTTTCTCTTCTTTCCCTCTTTGGCCACTTCCTCCTTCTCTTTCTCTAAACCTAATGAGGAGAGCTCCCCTTGGAGGTGAGACTCCTGCATAGACCAGCACTGGAGCTGACACACATGTCCTCCAACCACGCCCACCTCACCACCCTCCTACCTCTGATCAGTAGGTAACAGTCACCCCACTTCCTCTGATTAACTGACACGACACGGATTAAACATCCTAGTATCTTTCCAGAAGTCCTAGTGTGTTATCCTCCACTCCATCACTGAGCTCTTCCCCACACCCTCTCTCGACCCATGTCCACTCTGCCCACCGGGGTCTCTTGCCCACTGTGGTTTGTGAGTGCTGTCTAATTGTGGTGGAGTGGCTTCACAGCTTCAGGGCTTCTCTTATGCAGAGATAAGAGGAGAATGTAGGCTTTGAAAAGAGCCATGCTTTTCTCCAACCTATGACCTCCCGCCTTTATCATGGAAACCTGCTTTTCTCATAACAAATCTATAGTGGCCTCCAAATTCCACCTGCTGTTCTATCTTCCATGCCTAACCTCTTTAAGATTTTAGAATGTTGGGCCTGAAGACCCCAGATTTTTTTTAGCATCATAAATCAGCACTCTAATTAATTCCCTCCTGAGGCCTAATTTAGGACCAATTTAAAATAAACAAAGCACACATACTTCTCCAAGAAGGGGAGTGAATATTTCCCTACTGTGCAGATGTGAATCCCTTTAAAAAATGAAACAATAGAGCAAAAACATGAGCTTAATAAACTAGACTTCCCCACTGCTCAGGCTTTTCTCATTAAGTTTTTTTTAAAAACTTCTTTATTGTATAATATAATATATATACAAAGCAGAGAAAAAAAAGCAATAATTTTCAAAGCACTCTTCAACAAATAGTTATAAAACAGATCCCAGAGTTTGTCATGGTCTGCCATTCCATCATCTCAGATTTTTCCTTCTAGCTGCTCCAGACTACTGGAGGCTAGAAGGAATATATATATATTTTTTATCATCACAATCAACTTTTTTTTTCTTTTTTGTGAAAAATAACATATATACAAAAACAATAAACATCAAAGCCCATCGCAATAATTAGTTATGGAACAGATTGCAGAGTTTGTTATGGGTTACAATTCCCTGATTTAGGCCTTTTACTTATTGCTGCTCTAAGATATTGGAAACTAAAAGAAATATGAATATAACGATTCAGCATCATATTCATTTGTTAAGCCCTACCTTCTCTGCATAACTCCACCGTCACCTTTGATCTTTCTCCTACTCTTTAGGGATATTTGGGCTATGCCCATTCTAACTTTTTCTTGTTGGAAGGAACTGTTAGTAACATGCAATAGGGGGAAGGAACTAGTTGATGTTCTGGAGAGGCTGGCCCCTCTGCATTTCAGGACTTATCTGGTCCAGGGACCCATCTGGAGGTTGTAAGTTTCTGGAAAATTATCTTAGTGCATGGAACCTTTGTAGAATCTTATATAATGTCCTAGGTGTTCTTTAAGATTGGAAGGAATGGTTTTGATTCGGGCTTGGCAAGCTATGGTAGGTAGCAATGTCTAACTGAAGCATGAAGAGTGACCTCCAGAGTAGCCCCTTGACTCTATTTGAACTCTCTGAGCCATTGATGCCTTATTTTGTTATACTTCTTTTCCCCCTTTTTGTCAGAGTCACATTGTTGATCCCATGGTGCCAGGGCCAGGCTCATCCTTGGGAGTCATATTCCATGCCACCAGTGAGAATTCCCTGGATGTCAAGACCCCAGTTTTAAATGTCCCCCAAGTTCCATGGGGTATTAACCCTCGGCATTTGCTCCATAGTCGTTCCAAAGTTTGACTCACCTTAAGTGCTCTTTCAATCCCAAATTTTGATTGCTTTTCTTTCTTTTCCCACCACCAGTTTTACCACTAGGAGTGTTTATTTTATACCAAATACCTGGTATAGAGAGGAACTCTGCTAGAATCCCTTTTCTTCCAGGTAGGGTGTCTAAATTGAAAACTACTCCACATTTCTTGTGGCCTAAGCCCATGCGGTTATCTTAGCTCCCTCCTTAGCCCCAGAGATGCTTTGACTGAATCCCAGATCCCTCCTCCTCCACTGTTCTTAAGCCCACATGTTATGGACCCTATGCTATGCTCTGCTGAGCATTCATTATGTGAAATATACTTGGGGTCCCAGGGGCTCTGTGCTCCTAAGTTTCACAGGCTTGATCAAAAGAGGGTTGGACCGTAAGACAAACAATCTTGTGTGCACAGTCATTTGAGTGTGATGAGAAACATGAATGTCATTGTTTAATGTAGAGGAGACAGAACTGAAGAGGCTGTAGTAGAGGACAGCTTTCCCCAAAGCAATGCTCCTCAAACAAACAAGCAAGCATACAAATAAAAAGATACTGTTTAATAAGTTTTGGAAATGCAATATTCCCTCCTTTTAGGAGACTCATAATTCATATCAACTTATTAAAATCCTCAAGAGGTTGTGCCTTAAAGAAACAGGTTTATCTTCCTTTAACTCAGTAGTCCCAAAAATCATTTGATCACACTACATAGTAAAAAGTATGTCGTCATGTTCATCTTTATACCTCCCAGGATCTAGTTTATTTTCTGACACTTAGAAAGTACAAATAAAATAAAATTTGATTAGAATTGTAATCTCAGATCTCTAAAGAAATACCCTCTGCAGAGGATGGTTACAGATTGCTCTTCTTTCCCACTGAACTTACAAATAGGGGGAAGATAAATTTCAAGATACAGCAAGATAGGATGAAGAACTTTCCTGCAAGTTTGCAAGTTCCAGAGCAGAGTGATTTAGGAAGTAAGGAAAAGTAAGAGAATCCCACTTCTTGGGATTCTTTCTACCCAGAATATAGAAGCAGAGAGAAGGACAAGATAGCATTGGTGGACCCTTTCTGCCTGGAGAAAGTTCAGAAAATCCTTGATTAGTTTAACAACCATTTTCTCAATTACAATTCTATCCACTCCTCCTCCCAAATATTGAGCCTTTGGTACAGAAAGAAGATTTACTCACTCCAACTCCCACATCAGAATCTGGGGGAAAATACTTAGTAAAAAATTGACTTTTGCAAACCTCAGGCTCTATGAAAGGAGAAAGCTGAGGGCTGAAATAGAAGCAGATAACTTGCATTTGGACCTGGGCAGAGGGGCCCAGCTGCTCGGCCCAGAGCAAGGGCTGTGAGCAGCAGCTTCTCTATCGTGGGACAGCCTCTCTGGGCAGCTATACTGGCACTGCACCAGGACTGGGCAGCCTGCCGGCTCAGTGTTCAGTCCCTCAGCTTCAGGTCTTGTGCATAATTCCAGTCCACCTATTTGATGGACACATCCATTTTTATAAACTGTTCTCATCTCTCGGTACTACCAGTTTACAAATCAATAGGATAAATCATTCAAATGCAATTTTTATTTGACCTTGTAATGAGCAAGAGTTTTTTAAAAAATCTTCTGTTAGCCTTTACAATGATTTCTTAGCAAAGATCTTCCATGTAATAATTTTATTTTCCATAAAAAACCATGCATATAGTTATGGGAGGATAGAGGAAAATAGATTGCATAGATATTATAGATTTCTAGAACCAAAACCCTTTAGAAAATATTCCTCTATTAACAAGAAGAGGAAACTGATATGCAAAGATATTAAGTGACTATCATACAGTTAGTATTGGCTATTTTACTCCCAGTTCAGTATTTTTAGTAAATGTCATAAAGAGAGCACCTTGGAATTACACACTGCTCATGTGATGAGGCATTAAACAGCTGAGTCACATAGGCAAAGGAGAGCTAACTCATTATCCCATTTATCTTAAAGTTTGGGCTGTTGTTGTTTTTTAACCAAGGGGAAAAAATGAACAAGATCAGATAAAAACCTGAAATTCTGAACTGCCTCCAGTACATAAAGGACAATTGCTTATGTTTTTAGGAAGCACGTATGATCAGAGAATTTATAATGACAAAGATACAGAGGCATTTAATGTTTACAGGGGATGGAGGACGAGTAGACTTAGAGAGATGCTATCACACACCTGGGCAAGAAGACAAAGGCAGAGGCCACCCTGGGCTTCTTCTCTTCCTAGGAACTGTATAGTTTTCACCCTTGTCGTAGAGCAGATGCTTGTAAAAATAATGATAATAAAAGAAAAAAGATCATCTTTCTTTTCAAAAAATCACAAATAGCAATTTTCTTTTATTTTTATTAACAATGTTTAGAAATCTAATTGTGAATCTGGCTTCTTTAATGAATGAAGTAATTTTACTGATCCAGCAAGAAAGGATTAAAAAGAATTTTAAGAGTTCTATCAGCAACTCTTATGGAGTTTTAGAAGGAAATTTGTATAGAAAAGAATAATGATAAAGAGAACTAGGGGGTGGTTCTGGGTTTAGTTTTTATTTGTTGACTTTGAGGTAATTCTTTAATAGCATATGTTTAGTGCCTAATATATAATGGAAATCCATTAAGCATTTTCATTCCTCCTTATAAATAAATGTCCACTCTGTGTGAGAAAGAAAGCAACTGAGAGAGAGAGAGAGAGACAGAGAAAGAGACAAAGAGAGAGAATTATTGTTTTTCTCATACTTGAAGAAAGTAATATTTAGAGAACTTAAATAGTTTGCTGAGTCATGAATTTTTAGGATTGTTTCCACTATATTGTTGCTATACTGCAGATATCAAATGGAGCTGTCCTATTAGTTGGAAATGGAATTTGGGAACATGGCAAAAAGAGATCCAACTGTAGTTAAGGCCATTTAATTAGAACGAAGAGAAGAAACATGAATATTAGTCATATTTAGGACATAGAGGAGTGTCTTGTAAAATTAATGTTGCAATAGATATTTATAAATCAATGATACAAGGAAGGACACAGAATAGCATCTACAAAGAAGGACGGGAGGCTACCTAGTATGGTACTACATCAAATAGACCAAGAGATGAAAGAATATTAGGGGATATTGGAGAAATGGGGAGAGGGATGGTCAGTGGTGTTGAATTCTATCCACGTGTGAAAGGGATTGAGATAAGGAAAAAGCTTTTAGGGTTTCTTAGGTCTTTTTGGAGCTAAAAGCCAACAAATCTAAGCTATCTCCAGGGTGTAACAGATTTTTAACAGTCCAGCTTGAACAAACAATCTTTTAGTAGAATAAAAAAAAAATACCTTTGAAGTGGTTTGAACATAAAAACAAGAAGTCAACCCAGAAAAAAGTTACCTACAATGGCAAGACCTGTATGAAAACAAGCTTCTGGGGACTTTACCAGAGTTTGAAAGCATTATGAAAACAGATCCTCTTTGGCTCAGAGCCCTCGCAAGGGTGTGATAGGGCTGTAAGTATCTTCTCTGAGGTACTTACAGATCATTTTTGAGGGAAGAACTTTCCATTTTCAACAACTCTCCCGAGGGCAAAATACTTTATTTATAGCAGTGGGGATTCTAGTTATGTGTTAGAAAGGCACACCTTTCCCTTAATAGGAAGAGATCTCCTATTGTTTTGGAAAGATCAAGGCAGCTCTCTGGCTGGAAGGACTCCCTCATCACGAGCTCAGACACTTCAGAGAGTTCGTTCGTCCAGTCGGTCTCCTCAGCTACAGCAAAGGATGTGGCTGGGGTAGGAGGTGGGGACTGTGTACATGTATGTAGATATGTATGCGTGTGTGTTTTCTCATTTCCGCTTCCCCTTTTTGAACCAGTGATAGCAGCTGAATGAGGACAGAGAGCACGGCACAATACACAACATGATATTTTCTCACTGCCCTCAACTCTATTCCGGTACCCGGGAAGGGGCTCAGCCCAGCTTTGAGAACCATCTCACCTCAGATTCAGTTCCCACCCAACGGACAGGTGAGTACAACTTCCGCCTAGTTTTAAGGTTCTGCTGTATGAGGATGATGCCAGGAAATAGGCAGAAACAGAATCAAGCTATAAAGAAAAGGGAACAGTCAGGAGAAAATCTCCTACTCCCCTGACTTCAACCTTTAAAACATTCATAATCATGCCTTCTGGAACAAGGAGAGATCTCTTTCCTTTTTTAACTCACTATTACCTGAGCACTAGTCTTTCTAGGATCATAAGATATAGGTTCCCTTGATGGCCTAAGTTAACTTTTAAAAATTTTTCTTACCTGAGAAGGTTTTGCCATATTCACTTTTGCTGTCATTTCAATCTGATTCTAACTTTTAAAGTTTCTCAAGGAGAAAAGTTTCTCAGATTCATTACTAACCCTATTCTAGTGTCCATAATTCTGACTCTGGGGAATACCAAGCATAAATCTGTTTTACTTTCTGTGGATAAGAGCTTTTTCTTCAGAAAGTATAAACAAATGTAGTTGAGATAAATTGCAGCAAAATATATTGGGTTAGATATGAGAGAGAATTTGCACAGTTGGGCAATGCCAGAACAAATTAACCAGAAGATCTGAGGTAGATAACTACCTGTCAGGACTGGTTTTGGATTGTCCATCTTAGAGAGGGATATATGGACATGTTGACCTTTCAGTGACCTATATAATACTTGGAGAGGGCTCTGTGTCCCTTCAGTACCATTCATCTTCAAGGTAGCCAGGTTGAGCATGTTACCACCTACATGAGTTTTGAGGAGGGTGGAAATATTCTCCACACTGGGGTTTTCCCATGCCTTTGCTCTATTGAGCTCACCAGTGGGTGGATAAGACGAGGTGGGTCTCGAGAGCAGACCAAAGACGAGATAAGAAAGTTCCACTGAAGTGGTTTGATAAGACCCTGAGGGTTTTGGAAGAGATACCCAGGGAAGCCCTAGTTATTCTGTCTACTACAATGGCCCTTGGGTAGAGAGGCAAGGGGATTTTCTAGACCATTCAGAACAGTGCCTGGGCTAAGAGGTTGGAAGTTGGAGACTTTCAACTTGTGTGTTCCAGCTTCAAACTCAACAGTTGTTAAGCTTGAGTGGTTAGAGTTAAAGATCTCGTGTGATTCTCCTGTATTATGAAGCATTACTAGGAAGAAGCGAAAGCCAGATTTATTATCTATCTCTACGTAACTATTGCCAGAGATAACAAGTATAACAGGAGGAACAGGAGATCTAATGAGCAATTTTTTTTTTAACCATGGTGCCCAAAGTTGTTTAGAAGTTGTTTACAATGACACTAATGACATTTTCTCATATCTCCTTTGGTCCTCCCAAAGTTAGAATGAAGTAGCCGTGGAGACCCAACACAGTCATTTTTATTTCAAGGCTTATAACTTAGATTTTAACAGAGAATGGAGAGGAAGTTTGGTGCTGGCCTAGGTTATGAGTCACAAGGTCTACTCTGGGTGGCTGTAAGGGAAAAAAGATCACATATTTATTTCCATTTGTCAACTGATCACTGTTTTGTTTTCCACCGAAGGTACAAGACCAAGGTGGGATCTCCAGTAACCCTGAGCCTTGCCCCTACCCAAGCCTAATGCAGAACAACATAAATCCAGATTATGGGTTGAGATTAGAAATCAATCAAATGGGCAGAGAGATGGGTAGGAGAAGAAGAGGGAGTGTAGATACGGTGAAAAGAAAAAGGAAAGAATAAAAATGAGTGCATGAGGGGAAAAAACTTTATTACCAAGGAAATAGGACTAATGACTTAAAGATGTTAATTCATAGAATTAACTCGCTGGTCAAGAAATCTGCTCACTTCCCCTCCCCTCCTGCTACTAGGCTAATTTTCCTGTAAAACAATCCATATGAACTTCTGTTTCATATTCTTAATGAATAAACTCATTCAGAGGAAAAAAAATTTATGTTTCTTAATACTGAGAGCGCAAGATTACTTTTCTCCAAATGTACAATGTCAATATTTCCTGCAGTGGTTTATGGGCCTTACATAAACTCATCCACATAGTAGAGATGGAACTGAGGAAGAAATGGAAGGAGAGGAAAAAGACATCTCAGCTGATCTTCTTTCAATATTTGTGCAGCTAAACTTATTTGTGGAATGAAAAAGGTAAACAGGGAGAAGAATAAGAGTTATACTGATTAATTGCCATATTCCTTGATATTATTTATCAACTACCATCCCCCATCTTTCCTGAAATTCAGTGAAACCTTGAACTATAGAAGTCCTAGAGATCTCTCTTCACCCCTGCTCAAATTATACACTCAGGGTAATTCTTGTTCTGACAGGCTGCTAAACTGTGCTGACATGTAGCAGGGTTATAAATTAGAGAGCTATTTCCTACCTATGGAGAAATGTGAGTGCCTTTCACACACTGGGGGTGTGTGAAAAATGGGGTCAGGTGACCTGGCTTGAGGTGGAGTTTGTCTTATTGACAAACAGAAATGTTGTTTGTCCTGGGATTCCCCACAACCCTTTGCATTGATCATGCTGTGTGTCTTTGCTGTGGATGTGGAAGGTCTTATGGGCCCCATAATGGAAACTCTGTTTCTTTTTACTATCCTCCCACGCTTGCTCTCACTACCCCCCTCCAATCCACAGGCACTGCTTGGGGCGTAGGCGCAATACAGATAGAGAAGAGAGGGCTGAGTACTTGACCCTGCGAAGAGGCCTAAATGCTGAAGACAAACCTGGAGCTGGGCCTTGGTAACCAAGAAGGGCAGGAGGAAAGTTTTGTGGTAAAAAGGAAGAAAACACAAATTTGAGACTCAGAAGTTTGCGTCGCGTTCATAACCACTAATACACTTTATGACCTCAGACATGCTCCTTTCTGTTTCTCTCTCTCCTTCCCTCCCTCTCTCTCGCTTTCTTGTTCTCTCTTTCAGTTTCCTCAACTGCATAATGAGTGATCAGAACCAGATGATCTCTCTGATCTCTTTGGTCATTAGATAAGAATAAGGACCTGTTTGTTGCTTATTTCCTATCTTTATGTAACAGCAACAACCTTCTTTCGCCATCTGAATTTTACATACACTACTGTACCCTGCTGCTCACTCTTTGTTCCTACTTTCCATTTCTGGAAAATGTTCCAACTTTAACAAATGACTTGGGCTGAGGGAGGTTTATTAATATTAATAGTTATCATTTAATAAACGTCCCCTAAGCACTAGGGACTTGATATACAGTAGCTGATTTAGGTTTGGTGCATTATCTGTTCTACATATGTGTGTTCTAATTTGCTAGCTGCCAGAATGCAATATACTAGAAACGGAATGGCTTTTGAAAATGAGAATTTAGCAAGTTGTTTATAGTTCTAAGGCTGAGAAATGTCCCAATTAAAACAATTCTATAGAAATGTCCAATCTAAGGCATCCAGGAAAAGAAACCTTGGTTCAAGAAGGCTGATGAAGTTCAGAGTTTCTCTCTCAAGTGAGAAGGCACATGGTGAACAGGTTGAGGATTTCTCTCTCATCTGGAAAGGCATGTGGCAAACATGACATCATCTGCTAGCTTTCTCTCCTGGCTTCTTGTCATGAAGCTCCTTGGGAGGCATTTTCCTTCTTTATTTCCAAAGGTCACTGGCTGGTGGACTCTCTGCTTCTAATGGCTATGTCGTTCTGCTCTCTTAGAAGCTCCCTTTCTTCAAAATGTTCCCTCTTTTATAGGATTCCAATAAACTAATCAAGACCCACCTGAATGGGTGGAGACATGTCTCCACCTAATCCAATTTAACAACGGCTCTTGATTGAGTCACATCTCCAGGGAAATGATCTAATTACAGATTCAAGCATATAGTACAGAATAGGGATTAGAAGAAATGGCTGGATTTATAAAATGGGATTAGGATTAAAACGTGGCTTTTCTAGGGTACATACATCCTTTCAAACAGGTACATATGAGGAAACATAGGTATAGAGGAAATAAATAATTGTACCAAGGTATGTATCAGTAAATAAACAGGACTGGAATTCCAGCCAAAGCTTACTCTGATTCCAGGGCCCAACCTCTTTCTAACATTCTACTCCTCACAACTTTCTAAATAAAACTCTGGAGTTAAAAAAAAATTAATCATCTTTATTGAGCCCTTGAAAATATCCTATGGTGATGTATCTGTAAGTGGAGATAATATTTGGCAAGTACATATCAGTAGACCTGTATTGGTTGTCAAAATATTAAAATCCATCCATGACAAATTATGATAAATAACCACTGCTCCACACCCATCACCAATCCAGCTGACCCAGCTCTTTTCTGAGATTCCTCTGACTGGCCCCAAAAGCTCAGTGCCATACCAGCCATGGATTTGTAAGACCCAGCCACAAGGCTGTGACTGGTGTCAGCTCTTAAGGGTCTGTGCTGCACCATCATCATTGTTAAATATTCCAAGCAGCCTTTAGCCTCTCAACTGGGACCTAGTTGGACTCTTGCCACTACAATCACTTTGGAAACTCAAGGAAGACAAAACCATTTCAAAATCAGTTGGGAAAAAAAAAATCAGTGGGAGTGGAGAAGGAGCGCTGTGCTAATAAGACAAACAAAGCAAGCACTTCCTTCACTAAAATTGCCACAAAGTCAAGAATAAATTACTTTGGGCTATCTCTTCTACAGCAGACTCTAAGATGGAGAGTTTACGTAACAGATACAATGGAGAATTTTATTAAAACAATTTCTTCTTTCTTTTATTCCAAATTACATTTACTGCTATCATTTGGAGGGTGATATTAGATTATTTTCTTATTTTGTTATCAGCGGAAAGACTAAGAAACATGGATTCAGACCAACCTGAGTTCAAATCTCAGTACTACAAGATTCTAAATATTTAACCTTGGGCAAGTCTGAAGTCTCTCTGAGCTTGAGGTCATTCTCTGAGCTTCAACTCACAGGTAACTGTCAGGATTTAGTGAGGTAGTTTATGGGAAGGGTTTCTGGATTACTTTTATGTCAGGTATTATGATTATTTATTGCTTTGACGTTGTCCATTCTCTATTGCTTTGACCTGCCTGCATCAATGTGTAGTGCATTTCTGACTGCATCACTATTTAAACAGGGACTGTATATTTGTGGTTTTCTCAGTACAGCAATAATGACAAACCCCTAAATGTTTTCTATGCTGCTACAGTTATTGCTGCTGGTGATGGTTTTTGTTGGAAGTTATTCATTTCATCGTTTTAAAATAACACCCTAATCTTGAACCACTAAAGATGATTTTTCTTCTTTAACCTCAATCCTGTCTGCTGAAATTTCTGCTTTTGACTCTAACATCCTTAGAACAATTCTTCTCTACTTCGTTCTAATCAGATTCCAGGAATCTTAGCAAATCATGTAGAAAGATTTGGAGAATGAACTTCTAGACAAATGTAGGCAAGGGGAAGGGGCAAAGGCTTGTAAATGATAGCAGAGAAGAGAAAATAAGGCTTTGGGGTGATTCAGGCAAGAAGCAATAGAACTGGTATGGAGTTTATTGGGTTTGTAGGAAATTGAAGAGAAAAGATATCAGTAAGCTTCAGACTTATATCCTCATAGAAGATACATTGAATACAATATTATAATATTAGCCAGCAGCAAGAAATACAGTAGTCAGATTCCAGAAAGAACATTTAGCTAAAGAATGAAAAACTCTGGAAAACACTTTTAAAGATAAGAGAATTTAATAGTTTGGACCTTATAAATACACTCAAACTTGGACGACCTTTATGTTATATCAATAATGGATTGGCAAGGCTATGTCCCAAGCCTTTTTTTCTTCATAATGAGGTACACAAAATACATACATTAGGATCTAAGACCATAAGGAAAGTCAGGAGCAACTGCCTTATAACATAAAATAGTTGAGGGTAATTTTCCGGTGCCAGTGTGATTCTTGCTCCTTTGTAGGTATGTCACTGATTGAGCCCCTTCTGTTGCAAATTACTGTGCTATACCCTGAAGTGGGGTGGAGGGGACATGTTACAAGCAGTGGTGCCTAACAACTGGAAAGTTAGCTAATTACATCTTGTTGAACATGTTAGAGACCCATGTGCTAGTTGCTGGACGTGGCTAAGAAAGAGAGATGACTGAGTAGATCTTCAAAAAGTAGATAAGATTTCTGTGGGTAGAGAAGAAGAAAAAAGCCAGTCTAAGTAGGTGGAACTGTACAAGCTAAAGCAGAGAAACAGAAAAGTTCAAGAACCACTGGGGGTCAATGAGCAATGCCTGACCAAAACACTCTCACCTAGGATCCTTCCAAGCCTCTCTTTGTCATCACTTTTCTGGATCCGTGAAAGTAGGAAGGCCAAGAACCCCATAAGTAAGTGTAATTTGAACAAGAATTTGTTAGATGGGAAGTAACTCCAGAGGCCACTGTATCATTTCTTAATTATTATGAGTAAAACTATACAAATGCATTTTCTTATGGGAATTATTCCTATAAGTATTTCAAACCCAAATGGAAAAGAATCATGAACAGAGGTAAATTTATACGACATTGAGTCCCAGACTAATTCATTTTCTAAATATAAAACTGATACTCAAATAGATAAACTGATTGACTTGCCAGAAGTCAATTAATTGGGGGAAATGTTGGGCGAATGTCCCAATCTTGTGATTTCTAGTCAGTGCTCTTTTCACTGCACCAATAACCCCATTATACATAAATTTGTATGTTTTTGCATGACTTATTTGAAGGAAATATATCCATACCCTTCTTTCTATTGCCAGTGGCTCCAGGGTTTCAGAGGTGCTATTTTGACAGCCGTGTGCCAACTGTCCTTGAGTTCTCTCTGACACTCCCACTGTTGATGTGCTTGTCTGATAATCGGTTGCCACTTCCTCCAAATTTCCACAAAGAATACCCAGCTTCTTATCTTCCAGCAGCATAGCTTCCTCTCGTTACCACCAACCAGAGACTTCTATTTCTCCCTGCCTCCTGATATTGCTATGCCTAGAGTATTCCCATCTAACAATCTTGGTAGCACAGATTGGGGAAAATTAATTTATTCACTCCCCAATCCCAGAACCAGTGTATGACAGTTGTGAATATTAGCTGAGATCTACTTTGCAGCTTGTATATCAAACTTGAGTGCACTGTTGTCTTTTCAAGTGAAAAAATTATTCCATTCTCACCTGAATTACCCAGAAAATAGTTGAAACTTTCAGCAGGGAGTAAAGCACTTAACTTGTCTAGCCTCTTCGTTGCCATAACTATAAATAGCCACTTATTTGAAAACCTTTCTTTGGCATCCTTAAGCTTGAGAATTCTGTTTTCATAGATATTTTCCTTTAGGTATTTGAATTAAGTAAAATTTCTGTGACTAGGACAGCAAATGGGAATATCCAAGAAAGTACAACTTCTATTCTCAATTATAGGGACCTTTAGAGTAGAAACAAGCAACAGAATAACCTTCAAATTAATCTCTTCTCTCCAATTTTTAGCCTGAAACATTAATTCTAAGCTTATTATTAAAGTTTTGAAGCTATTAACTCATTGCTAGGTAGAAACCCTTGTTTCTATGGTGACTCGGTAATGCAATGGGTTCCTATGAGAAATAGTCACCTTTGAGACATCCATTTATTTCAAGAATAAATATTTGTCAAGCAACCACAACATGTTTGGTGTTATTTTAGACATTAGAAATACAGCAATGAACAATCCAGATGAAAATCTCTGTCCTCATGGAGCTTATATTATAATCAGAAGAGTAAGTGAGATAAACAAGTAAAATATAAAATATAGTACTAATAAGAATTAGCAAAGAAAGTCAAGCAGGGAAGGAACTCATCAAAAGTGATTAAGGAGGAAATCTGCAAGTGAACTCACTGCCCACTCCACCCCGACATGGGACATGACTCCCAGGAGTATAAGTCTCCCTGGCAACGTGGGACATGACTCCTGGGGATGAGCCTAGGCTCTGGTACTGTGGGAATGAGAAAGCCTACTTGGCCAAAAGGGGGAAGATAAATGAAATGAAATAAAGTTTCAGTGGCTGAGAAATTTGAAATAGAGTTAAGAGGTCATTCTGGAGGTTATTCTTAAGAATATAGATATAGATATCCTTTTTTCATTTGTAGTGTATTAGACTAGCTAGAAGAAAATACCTGAAACTATTGAACTGTTATCCAATAGCCTTGATTCTTGAAGATGACTGAATAACTATAGAGCTTTTACAGTATGAATGTGTGAGGTTAAAAACCTTGTGACTGAACTCCCTTTATCCAGTGTATGGACAGATGAATAAGAAAACAAACAAACAAACAAACAAAAAACCCAACAAAACAACATTGAAGGGTATGGGATGTTTTAGGTATTCTTGTTTACTTTTACTTTTGTTTTTATTCTTATTTCTGTTGTTTTTTAGAGCAATGAAAATGTTCAAAAATCAATTGTAATGGAGAATGCACAGCTTTAGATGATACTGTGAACCACTGATTGTACACCTTGGATGACTATATCTCAATAGAAAAATCATTAAAGAAAAATAAAGTGATTAAGGTGGGCTGTAGAAGCCAGGCCTGACTTCACAGAGGAAGTTGGTTAAGAGCTGGACTTTGCAGATTGAGTTTGACAAAGAGTGAGGGGAAGGAAGAGGGAGAAAAAAAATATGAGAAAAGACCAGGACTAAAAATATAGAGTTAAGCCACTGAACTGTATATTTAAAAGTGGTTAAAATGGGAAATGTTATGTTTTATAAATGTTACCACAATAAAAAATTTTAAAATGTATAAAACCAGACAGATAAAAATTGCAAAAAAAAAAAAAAAACAGAAAGAGGAGGAAAAAAGGTTAAGCATTTTCATCATATGGAAGGGAAATAAGCCAATGTGAATGTGATATATTTTGGAAGATGTTGCTCATTGAGAAACTGAGACCAGAGAAAGGGATTAAATTTTCAAGGTTATACCTTTAGTGAGTGGCAGAGAAAATAAAGGAGTTGGATTCTTCTTCCCTCCCTCCCTCCCTCTCTCTCTCTCTCCCTCTGCCCTTCTGTCTCTCCCTTTCTCCCTTCCTTCTTCTGCCCTTCCTTCCATCCTTCCTTATTTCTTAACCTTCCTACTAAATTCCCTTAACCATTAAACAATTTCTTCTTATAAGCTGAAAATCCCTTGTGATTTGTGTGATCTCCATTCCTTTGGGCATTGAGATAATAGGCAAGTCAACCTAAACATTTCCTTCTTTGGATTGATTGGAACCAACCTACTGAATATTGTGCAAGTGCAGGATGAGGTAAACAAATTTTGATCAGGGTTTTTTAGGCTCTTTTCCTAAATTCTTACAAGTGCCTCTCTTTATCACCTCACAACAGCTCTGACCTGACGGAAGGAGAGCTGGGCCTACCTGTGGCTTCCCCATAACAACTTAATTCCACCATTTCATTTCCCCTAAGGCATTGGCAGTGGACAAAGGCCCAGGCACCCAGGGTTAACAAAGCCTCATAGAGCCAATTGCTCTCTCTCCTGGGAGACAATTATGTCTTGGTCTGGACATGAAGCAAAAGAAATTAGATCAGATGACTGTAATTATATTTTACCTCTCTCTGGTTATGTTTTGTCTGTAGCAAGTAGAGGCATCCAAACCATTTTATTGCCCCAGAAATGCATTTCATGTTCAGGATGTTCTTTTCAGAAATGGCTGTTTTGGTGACTAAACTGTTGAATGCCTCACTAATGATTTTGTTTTTAAGGATTGAAGAACAGAAATGTCTGGAAACTGTCACTCTTCGTATTATTTTCCATTTTATTCTCCCTTATTCCAACCATTAAAATTGTAGCTGTGAAGATGAAGTCATTTATGGCAGCTTGAGGGAACAGAGGCAGTAGAGATTGGATTGTAATGGTCCCACTTCTTTTTATTCACTGTGGTGGGATGTGAGTGCAGTGTGCAGGGAAGGGGTAGGAGGACAGAGTTATAAACTAATGAATATGCATTAACATCAAACCTCTTAAGGTCTATTTGGGCAATTGAATAAATTGTCCTCTGAAGGGTCTAGTGTCATCATTACACACCTTTTGGAAGAATACAAAGATGTTGATTATGCAGGTTTTTATGAAATATAATGTAAAAAATTAGAAATTGCATTGATAAACCGGGGGATTAATTGATCATTGTATAGAAACCCAAGATAATAAATTAGAAAGTAATTATCCCAAAGGTGCTGGGTGCTAATTGCTTAAGGCACTGTCTCCTTGTTGTTTACACAGTAAGATTTTTTTTCCACAGAGAAATCCTCTGTGTACCTCTAATATATAAAACAAGAAAGAAAACAAAACAAACCAAAACAAAAAGCAAGCAATACTCAGAACTACTACTGTGGTTGGAGTGACATCCTGGTTTGCAACCGTAGAAAATTGCTTAAACTTTGAGATCCTAAATTTCTTCATATTTATTTTTGAGGATAAAATAAAATGAATTTTATAAATCGAAAATTTAAAAAGCTTTTATTTTAATGGGGGAATCTGAGAGGCAAAATCCTTAAGAAATAAAGAAAAATGTTCTTAATACAGCATTTCAGCTATCATGAGAAGTAGAGATTCTTTAAGTCAGAAGCTTTCTCAATAGCTCTTAAATCATATGATGTTTGAAGTATCCAGACTTAGTGATTTGAAAGACTCACTAGTATTCAGATTTCTCAGAGTATTTCTTTTGGGGGAAGTAAAAATATGGGCTAGGCATCTCCTCCTGCCTCCTGAATGGGTGAAGAGGTCAAACTCTTTTGTACTGAGATGAGATTCAGGGGGCAACCCTGAGAGTGGTGTTTTCTCAACAGAGGATGAGGGAAGTATCACTGTATTTCATCTCTCAGGTCAGCGTTACTCTGGCAGAAGTTCCTGAAATCTGAACCAGGGCAATGGAGGGCTCTGTGTTGAGCCCCACGTCCTGGGAGAAACGGCGGGCCTGGCTGCGTCAGAGCCGTCACTGGCAGACCCAGGTCCTGGAAGAAGAGGCTGCAGCTGCCCTGCAGGACGTCGCAGATCCTGAGCCCTCCAGCCTGGATGATGTTTTCCAGGATGGTAAGAGGCGCTTAGACACCAGACAGACTCTGCGTTGTCCTGTGAAAGGGCAAACACTTCAGCAGGCACAGATCTGCAGAGTATGGGTAGTGGGTTTCTTGTTTCGGTCCGTGATAAGACTTACTTTGACTGGTTTAAATGAGTTTAAGGAAAGAGAGGCAAAATAACACAGAATATGGATGATGTAGAAAAGAGACAGACATAAGATTAGGAAAAAGAAAAATTAAAAAAAAGAAAAAAGACATAAGATTAGGAAAAAGAAAAAGATTAGAAAAAGAAAAAAATTTTTCTAAACCTTTAAGAGTAAGTTGCATGCATTATCCTCCTTTAACACTTAATACTTCCATGTGCATTTCCTAAGAACAAGAATATTTCATTATGTATCCACTTGAAATTATCAAGTTATCAAGTTCAAGAAATGTAACATTGACATAAAGCTTACAATCTATATTTTAAAAGGGGCACATTTCTGCATCATTCTGAGAAGGTGTCTGTAAAAACCCGAGGCTAGGGGCACTCTAAGAACGCTTCATCTGTGTAATAAGGCTAAATACACTCTAGATGCCTGCACTATGGCTGTAGTGCTGTGAATAAATAAGCTGTGTGCCACTCACCTCTCTGAGACATATTTGTGCAATTGAAGTAATAGTATGTGTTCTAAATACCTCTCAGAGTTTTGACATTCAAATAAGATAACTGTAAAAGAGAGAAAAAATTTCTATATACACAAGAGCAGTGCTTTCTCTTATTATTTTTTTTTAAGGAGAAAGATACACCCTTCCACCAAACTTTGGGGAAAAGGGAGCGGTGGCCTGACATCCTGTACATTTTCCAGGTTCCTGGCAGGAAGGGGACAAGAAAGCAGAGAGAGGAAATGCCTGCTATTGTTATACAAGACAATATTCCTCTCGTATCTTAAAGAAAAGCTTTATAGGACAAAAATAATAAGATTCATGACATTGCTTGTATGAGAAACTGGAGGAGGGGAGGAATTGTAGAATGGAGTGAGTTGCAGGGAAGAGGCCTGGTTTCTCTCAGTCCTAACAGAATCTGGTGTCTGGTTTTTCTAGGGAATCCAGTCAATAAGATTGAAGACTGGCTGCAGGATTGTGGGTAAGTGCTGGAGAGTCAGTGCAATTGGATGTGGTTGTGTTGGATATGCTAATAGGTACTGACACTTGGGAACTAGGAAATGGTTTTAAATTGCGCCTGAGGATTAGAACTGAGGTTGAGACTGGGGTGGTTGCATGAGTTTGGGGTAGATTTGGGGATTGGGGCTGTGAATCAAGCTCAACAATACTGGGCTGACACTAAATTAAAGTGGACATATGAGAATAGAGGCTGAATGTGGTCTAAAGCTAAGAACAGATAGGAACCTGCATCTACAGATAATGGTTGGGCTGAATTCCAGATCTCTACTTTACCCTTCAGACTGGAATCTTAAACAAATCAACAAGAGAAGAAGAGTTAGAAACCTGATCTTATTGAGGAGAAATGTACCACTGCACGTTGTTTCTACTGCAGAACACAGCAGGGGGAACTAAGGGTTTTCAAGCAGTGAAGAATTGGAGAATTCAAGGCAAAGCTTACTACCTCTTTCCTCAGAAACACTTTTGAATCTGAGACTGATACCCCATCAGCCTATACCTTTTTTGCTTCAGTCTATCCAAACACAGAAGGAAAGCTTCTGTGACCTATTTAAGTTTGATTGTTTGTGTGATAATGAATTCTCAGAATGTATAACTCCCGCCTGCTCTTTATTTCCCCCTCAAGGAATGTCTCAAGCCTTATATAGTCTTTATAATCTTTAATCTAAACTCCTCTATTAACTGATATAAATAAACCTATACTTGTTTATTTGTAGGAAACAAATAGCACTGAATAATCTAAGCTTGTTTATTTCAACTCTGTACCAGAAGGCAGCACCAGGAAGGATTCGTTTTGCATCTGTTTTTGTTGTTTACAAAATGTACTCTCATTGTCCTAATGTGGTTCACAATTCATTGATTTTAAAGTCTGTTAAAGGTCGTCAAAGCACAGTAAGCAAAGAGATGGTGAATAAAGGGGATGTTTGCAGGTTTTAGTGTATGAGAACTGTCCTAGAATTTAAAATGGTTTGCAAGAAGTATAAGGAGAACCAGTTGGCTCAGTTAATGTCTGTGTCTCATTAATTGCTCTTCAGTCTTATCAATTCAATTCAACAATTATTTATTACGCATTTGCTAAGAGTCTGATTGTCTGAATGACCAAGAGGGGTGCCAAGTAGTTTAAATTTTGCTCCTTGACTTCAAACACATTGCATTCTGGTTGGAAAGAATATAAGATTGCAAAGAATACTGAAATACAAGAGCACAGGTTCCAAAAGCACTTTTCTCACCGATATACAAAGATAAAATTATCATTAAAAGACAGTCTGGTGAGTGAAAAGGCTCCAAGATTTAACTCTTTTGCTAACTACACATATAATCTTTTAAGAAATGCAACATTATTTTGAAATAATTTCAAATTTATAGGACAGTTGCAAAAATAACACAAAACTCATGCAGAGAACTCTAGCATACCCCCCACCCAAATAGCCAGATACACCAACTGTTAACATTTTCCCACAATTGCCACTTCATTCTATCTAACTGTCCATCTACATATCCATCCAACCATCATCTATCTAACTAATATTTTATCTTTTTCATCTATTTATCTGTCTGTCTATCTGTCTATCTATCTCATTTTCTAAACCTTTAAGAGTAGGTTGCATACATTATCCTCCTTGAACACTTAATACTTCCATGTACATTACCTAAGAACAAGAATATTCCATTATGTAACCACCTGAAGTTATCAAGTTATCAAGTTCAAGAAATGTAACATTGATATGAAGCTTACAATCTATATTCCATTTTTTTTCAATAATGTACTGGAGGGCCTTTTATCTTCCATTGTTAGATCTAGTCCAAGATCTTGCATTGTATTTAGTTGTCATTATGTCTTTAGTACCTCACTCTCTTTCTTTTTTAAATTGTGGAAACATATATACAACATAAACTTTCCCATCTCAGCACTCCCTGGCATACAATTCAGTGAGATTAATTATATTCACGGTGTTGAGCTACCTTCATCATTATACCATTATCCCTTACTAAAACTTTCCCATCACCCCAAACAGAAACTCTGCACCCGTTATACATTAACTCCTTGTTCACACTTTCCCTGTAACCTAAACTCTACTTTCTGTCTCGATTTATTTGCATATTCTAGTTATTTCCTGTCAGTGAAATCATACAAAATATGTCCCCATGCATCTGACTTATTTCACTCAACATGAAGTCTTCAAAGTTCACCCATATAGTAGTATATATCAAAACTTCATTCCTTTTTAAGGCTGAGTAATATTACATTTTGTTTATTTACCACATATTGTTTATCTAGCCATCTGTTGATGGACATTTGGGTTGCTTTCACCTTTGGGCTAATGTGAATGATGCTGCTATGAACACTGACGTGCACATAGCTATCCCATTCCCTGCTTTCAGTTCTTTGGAGTATATACCTAGAAGTGGGACTGTGAGATCTCATGATAGTTCTTTGTACTTTTTGAGGAACTACAAAAATTGTTTCCCATTATGGCTGTATATTCCTGATAACAATGTGCAAAGGTTCCTATTTTTTCACATCCTCACCAGCACTTGTTCTTTTCCATTTTTCAAATAGTAGCCATACTAGTGGGTGTGAGTAGTTTAGATTTACATTTCCCTAATGGTTAGTGATGTTGAGAATTTTTTCATGTTTACTGGCTATTTGTCTATATTCTTTGGAGAAATACCTATTCAAATTGTTTGTCCATTTTTAATCAAGTTGTCTTTTTGTTGCTGAGTTGAAAGAATTTATATATTCTGGATATTGAACATGTCAGATGCTTTCTAAATTGCCTTTGCTGAGTCAAGTGAGACAATCATGTTTTTTTCTTTTCTTTCATTCTATTTATGTGATATATCATGTTGGTTGATTTTCTTACATCGACCCACCCATGTATTCTTGGAATAAATTGCACTTGATCACAGTATATAACATTTTGATATGCCATTAGATTCAGTTGTTAGCATTTTTTTGAGGATTTTTGCATCTATATTCATAAGGGGATAAAAGTCTGTGATTTCTTCTGATATTTCTATTTGGCTTTGATATTAGGATGATGCTGGCAGAATGAATTAGAGTGTCTTCCCTGCTTTGTAATATTTTTAAAAGAGTTTCAGGTGGATTAGTGTTAATTCTTCTTTGAATACTTGATAAAATTCACCAATGAAGCCATCAGGTCCTAGACTTTTCTTTGCTGGAAGTATTTTAATTATGGATTCAATCTCTTTACTTGGCATTGGTCTGTTAAGTTCTTCTGTTTCTTTTTGAGTCAGTGTAGATAGTTTGTGTATTTCTAGGAATTTTCTCATTCCATCTAGGTTTTCTAATTTGTTGCTGTTCAATTGTCCATAATATCATCTTATAATCATTTTTATTACTGTAAGTTCAGTAGTAATGCCCATTTCTGATTTTTGTTATTTGTGTCTTTTCTCTTTTTTTCTTTTCAGTCCATTTAAATGTTTGTCAGCTTTGCTCATTCCAGACATTTTGGTTTGTTGATTTTCCACAAGCAATCTTAAAAATTAATTGAAATTTTTCCCTTCTCAGATTCCTAGCCTATAACATAGGGGACTAGAGTATTAAATTTTTAAAATTTTCTTGTGAGGTTTCAATGAGATGATAAATGTGGAAATGTTTTATGCTCTGTAGTGTTGTGTGAGTGGTAAGGTTTATAAAGGAGAGGATTTATTTCATTGTAATGAAAAATTCACAAAATAACTTTATCTATCTATCACCTTTCTTTCTATCAGTGAAAGCATGTTCAGATGTAATACAAACTAACTCCAGGATAGTGGTCATCTCTAGGGAATACGAGAGTAGGAAGGAATGGAATTAAAATGAGCAGTTAGTTATGTCTTTTATATATATATATATTTACTGAGAGCTGAAACAAATATGGCAAAATGTTCACATGTGTGAAAATGCCTTCCAGACTAAAAGGAGAAAAAGAAATGTAACAAAATGATGTTTCAGTGGCTAAGAGAGTTCAAGTAGAGTCAAGAAGCTATTCTGGAGGCTCCTCTTAGGCAAGCTGCAGCTAGATACTGCTAATTGCAATGGTTCACCGATCCCAACTAACAGCATTCCTGTTAACCATAAAGAACACTCAGGGCTCTAACTGAGACTCTACAAAAGTTTCATGTACTAAATTTACTTTTCTGAAACCTATAACCTCCAGAGGGTTCTTAGGCCAGAAAAGTCCTGAAACCCAGAGGGACTAGCCTCTTCAAGAATATCAACTAATTCCATCCCCCTATCCTATATTGTTAACACCCCTTTTCAATGTGGAAAGGAGAAGGCTCATGTTGAACCAGCACCATGGATTTACTCTACTCAGATTCTGGTTACTCACTTTACCAACTCTTCTCCAATCAAGTCTCCATTTGAGATCACATTCAAAGCATCATGGATGATTTCCACTTTAAATACTTTTAGGAAAGCAAGCTCTATAACACTCAAAATCATATCAGTCCTTGATAATGATAATGTCCAGGGATCCAAATCCCCTCACATTCCTGAAAACACAACAGCAGAAAAGAGACAAGACAAGAATGCAGGTGTTCCAGACCAATTCAAAACTTTTTCAGACTACTCCACTCACCTCTTTTAGAGAAAGAGAAACTTTTTCGTGTTTGTAAAATTGAGTTGTTTCTGCTGATTTCCGTTTGTTCTTCTGGTGGAGATGGTAAATGTTTGATAAGACCATATTTTGAAAATCTAAAAATGTAATCTCTATTCAGGATGTAGTTTCTACTGTTTCCTGAGAGACATGATATTCAGCAAGAAATGGCTCAGAGAGAAGGAAGATAGAAAAGATGACCACCTAAAAGTTTTGAAAACCCCAATGTTTGCAATTGTGGTGTGAAAATTGTGGCAACCCAACTCCTGCTTTTATGAATTTCCCCAGTTTTGCTTCTATGTTCTCTTTCTTATTTTACCTAGAGACTAAAAGATCATTGCTAAGCTAACTTTAGACATTGTGATCAGGACAAAGGCAGGACAATCTAAATAAAATCCAGCTCACTCTAGTCCCAGCTCCTCCTCACTAAATCCATGCATGAATTTGTGTCATCCAGGTAACCAGTCTGTCTAGTTTTCTCCAATAGAAAAGCAAATAAAAACTCCTGACTCCCTCTGGGAAATTATCTGAACATGTGGAAGATATTTGAGGAATTATCCATTGAAAGAGTTGTGATTTCAACCTAAGATTATTTGGGGGTTTTAGGTACTCTGAAGAAGGGTTTTCTGAAGAAGCAGGACAGGTCACCTACGATGGTGAGTATAAGCTCCTATTCTTCTATTCCTCTGCCTGGACATATGACTGTATGCATAGGAACACTGAATGCCTCTAAACTGCCTACCATTTGTTGTCACAAGGAAGTCCAGAAGAATGAGTAAGTGTTGGCTGAGAGCCACAGGCACATTACTACTAGCAGCTCATCTTCTATTAGTGGTTGATTAGCCATTGCTATACAAAAAAGAGCTTTATAAATTGCGTTTATTTACATGTGTTGAGTGCACACTTCCAAGTGCTCATTCTCTGGCAGGAGATTGTGTTCATGACTATGTGACATATGGGGCAGGTTAATTATAGGTGAGTAAAAGTGTGATTCTTTCTGAGTGTGAACATGAATGTGATTTCTGAGGTAGTATCTGTATACTCGGTGATATTTTTGCAAACCCACAGATATCCCGTGTGATTGTGTGGTAGTATAGGCCAAGAACATTTATAGATGTTCGTTGTATGCAGCTCTGTGTACGTGCATGCATGTGTGTGTGAGTGTGTGTGTGTCCATCCAAGCCTGCTTTTTGGTGACCTCTGCCTGATTATTTGACAGGGTGTCCCAGCCATGGGACCAGCTTCGAAGATGACTTGACCCTCGGAGCAGAGGGTAAGAGGCACAGTTTTCAGAGATATGGATCAGTGATGAGGGCTTATGTTTAATGAATGAAAGATAAAATGAAGGGGAGAACTGCAGAAAGAAGCTGCCTGTCCTTAGACTGTTATCTGTAGGGAAACAGCAGCCTCATTATGATCTAATGTAAAATGCAGAAAGCTCCATGTTCCCAGAAATACATCCTCCTGAGCCTATTATGACAATGGCTGACCCATTATTGGAGCTTTCCTTTGACCCCTGGGAAGCTAACAAAAATCACCATAACCTGCCCAGATGTCTTTGAAACTCTTTTCTGTATAGTTAGCTCAAAGCAGTCACAGAGTACTGGGTGTAACAAAGATGCACTGCAAGAGGATAAGAACTCAAACAAACAATGAAGCACAGCCACCTGCCAGTATCTTCTGGGACCCACGCAGATCCACATGATGGGAAAGGAGTACTATGTTGGAGGGCTGAATGACTTCTTCTTAGCAGCAGAGGAAATCTTGCCAAGAACACAGCCATCGGTCAGAAGGACAGAGGCTCAGGGCACATTGTTCTCTGCCATACCTATCCCTCTTCCAGGGTTATACTTGATACTCTTGAGCAGTTCATGGGGTCCAACTAGTCTGTAGTGTGACAGAGGAGAACAGAGACAGCTGAGCTTTTAAGGTTAGAGGGGGTAGTTCAGGTGATTTTCACTTTCCCTTCTAACGCTTTTTACTTTCCTGTTTCTTGTCTAGCCACGCTGTTGGCCGCCAATGGAAAACCCTTTTCCAGGTAAGTGTTAGGATCAGCCAGTGCTTTAGGAGCCAGTGAACCAAGATAGATTTCAGGAGCAAAGAGACTAAAATCAAAGAACAAATATTCTTAATGAAGAGAGATTTTTCAACCAGGAGCAGGTACAGAGACTGAATGACTTCAACAGATAGTTGTTACCCAGCAGAGGGTGAATATGTCCAGCAAGTGATGCCTTGAGGCCAGGGTCTGACCAGCTGCAAGATTTGTGTGACATTCTCTTTGATCCTTGCAGGAATTTCCTGAAGATAGCCCGGCCCTGCCAATTACTCGATCTTGGCTGCAGTTTGGCCTCTAGCAGTATGACTGGTGGGACCTATAAGACTAGCTCAAGGTAGGTATTGAGTTTTAGAAGATGGAAGGGTGAAGAAAGTGAGGGGAAGGGAATGCAACCCAGGACCATTGTCGAGTTTTTATTGGTGCTTATCATGCAATCACATACTTGAGAAGAGCAATGTTAAATTTGCTTCAAGAGTAGTAGGGAATGCAGAGAAATCCACTGTTCAGCTCTGGATGTTATGTGTAAAATACAGGCTTCTTTTCTCTCACAGAATTTTGTATTCCAGGAGTACCAATAATACCATCACAGTTCCTGGACTCATAGTAGGTACTTACTAAACAATATATTGAGCAACTGACTGATTTGTTGATTGAATGAAGCCATAAAATATTCATTCATTCAAACAATTTTGGATCCCCTAATGCAGGCCGGGCAATGATGATGTGGAATTTGAAAAGATGAAGCAAATAAATAGCTTATCCCCCAGAGCTCAACAATCCAATAGGGTGGATAAGACGTACATACAAATGACTCTAAAGCTCTATGGAAAATGATGAAAACCAGTGTAGTATAATGGAAGTATCCAGGATTTGGAGTTAAAGTTTAAAGTTGAGGCCTGGCTCTGAGATTTATTTAGTTACTCAGAGACTAAACTTCAGCTACACTCCAGATCAGTTTAATCAGAGTCTTTGGAGGTGGGATTCAAATATCCATATTTCTTAAATCACCCCCACCACCCAGATGATTCTTATGTGCAGCCATAGTTGAGAACCATTGATCCAGTCCAATGCCAATAATTCACAGACTGCAATTTAGGAACTTAGAGACAAAAGCAGCATTTCAGTAGTAAATAAGAGAGTAGAGTCATGGATCCTGACTGTCCAACTCTTAATTAAACAGAATGGTCTTTAGTGGATATAAAAACCCACCATCTTTTCAAAGGAGAGTTACAGTTATTATCCAAAGCCTTCAATAATCCACAGCTCCCCCACATCCCCACTGTGAAACCCCCCCCCATTTTTAACTTTAGAGTGAAAATAAAATAAGTTTGTATTCTTTATGTACTCTTTGACTACATAAAACACTGGGGAAAGTCAATTGGTAAGTTCCAAAGTACCTGGCAAGAGATAGATATAGCAAAATAGTGTGCAAATGAGTACTGACTGGTTAATAACAGTAACTATGAGGTCCCTTGGTATCTGTGCTACTCTTTATTTTTCAAAACCTTCGTATATAAATTTAAATTTTCCTTCATATATAACAAGTTGTTCAGAGTATTATACTAGAAGCTCCATTCAATTTTTATAACCAGGACTTGATTGTAATCCCCACATCTCAGACAGAGAGTTTAGATTCGGAGAAACGTAAGCTTTTCTCAAAGTTACACTGGAAGTTGTTAGAGACTCTGGATTGCCCTGTATCTTAAAGTTGTCCTCTTTTCCAAACTCTCTCTTTTCAGCATCTCAGAGATTCTCGACAAGGTACAAGAAGATGCAGAAGATATCCTGTTCAGCCTGGGCTTTGGCCTAGAGGACCACAAGGACACTTCTCGAATCCCAGCCCGATTTTTCACCAGCCCCTCTCAGGCCAAAGGCATAGATTTCCAGCTCTTCCTGAAGGCCCAGGTGCGGAGGATTGAGATGGAGGACCCTTGTCTCATGTTGGCCAGTGAGTGTCACCACGGATGCTGGTCTACTGCCACCCCTTAGCACCCAAACTGTCATGACAGGCCCAGCTTTCTCTTGCTCAGCTGTACTCCAGCTTTTGTTTCTTGTGTCTGTTTCCTCTTATTTTGCCTTTAGTGAAGATGAAGAACTTCATGTTCTGTTTCTCAATAGAAATGGTCTGGAAGAGAACTCAGACCACTATTGCTTCCCTTTGGCTTTTTCTCCTTTAGTTGAATCAAGTCAACAAAGCATCTTCTAAGTTTATTCCCATTTTCTATTTCCCATTTGTAATTATAGAATGTGCCTCATTTATAGCCACTCCATTAAAATCACTTCCACTTAGGCAGTGGGCCTCAAGGTTAAATATGATAAATCATCCAGAGGGTTTATAAAATATTTATATTCATAAGCTTTACTTCCAGAGAAGGAGCGGCTGAGAGATATTTATTTTAAACAAGCAACCAGATGATTCTTATGTGTAAGCATCAGAGCACACCTAGGGAAACAAGGGCTTAAATTGTCTCAACTCCATACTAAGGAAAAATATAGAAGGGCTTCTCTACCTTGATAAGGGAAAAATGATTCTCCTTGACTCTCTATATTAAAATATTTGAAATTATATTCTGTCCACCTCCACCAGAATGGTATTTCTGACAGCATCATTTCAGCTTCTTTGAATCAGACTCTTAAGTTTCATCTACTGAATCAAGTAAGATTGGAGCATTTTTACAACCACTATGGATGATTCTTATATCCACTCAAATTTGATAATGACTGTTTTATTGTTTCACATGTATTTATTGAACTTATTTTATGTGCCAGGTATGTAATCAGGTGTTAGATTCTGAAGGATCAACAGATAGAACAGAGGAATGTGGCTCTTGCCTGTAGGAAGCTTACAGTTTAATGAACATATGATTTATTACAGCGATTCAAACATGGATGAGCATATCAACCACCAACAGCCATTGTTAACAGGTTAGGGATACAATCTGAGGTCCTGCATTTATAACAAGCTCAAAGGTGATGCTAGTACTACTGGATTCTGGAACATGCTTTGAGATGCAGCAGTTTAGTAGAACTGCCATAGACCTCTAAACTTCTTGGACTCAGTTCATCACCAAGAAATTGCTGTTCTTCAATTTGTAGCTACTATTAAGCCTTTTATAACCCTAAATACTTGTCAGTGCCCAAGAAAATGATGTTTATTTTTCCCTTGGTGTATTTGTCATCTAAAACTGACATAGTGATAGAGGACATTATTTAGAATATAGTAACAGCAGAAAGAATATTTTAAATCAAGACATAGAAAGCAACATTTACCATCACATGTGGAATTAATTTTAGAGCTAAAAAATAGTAAACCTATTTGGAATGGCAATCCAAAAGTCAAGAAACGGGACCCTGCCAAATATAAGGTGGGAGAGATATGTAGAGAGATTGGTAACTTGTCTCTAAACTTTAAGTTTAAGAAGTGTTATTGATGGAAGATATTCAAAAGCTAATTTGCTGATGATTCCCAGACTCACCATCTTCAACTCTTGTACCCAGGCAGGTTTAAGCAGGTGCAAACACTGGCTGTCACTGCTGATGCCTTCTTCTGTCTCTACTCCTATGTGTCCAAAACACCTGTCCAAAGGTTCACACCGTCCCACATGTTCTGGAACTGTGACCCAACTAATGTGCCATCCATCAGGGTCCTTGCCCCAGAGCCTGAACCTCACTCACCCAGAGAACGTCTTCGGAAAGCCATCTCCAAGATGTGCCTGTACACATGCCCCCGAGATCGGCTATCACCACCCCACAACACCCCCAAAAAGAACAGTTTGGACCAAGTGGTGTGGGAAGTGATGGACAGAGTGAAAGGAGAGAAGATGGTCCTCCAATTAGACCCTGAATTTGGTCCAGATCCCCAAGAATATCCTATGCCATCCATCAGTGGTACAAAGCTGCCCTCTTCTTATTGTTCAGATGGCTTCTGCTCAAAAGAAGAAACACAGCAAGGGATGCCCACTATGCTTGCATCATCACAAACTCTGAATTCTTACCCCAGGACATCTTGTTGCAAAAATTATCTGACCAGAGCAGATCTAGAGTGGAGCAGAGATCCTGCACAGGTAAGGAGAGAGCTGTGGGCTCAACAAGCCACCAATGTGGAAGTCCATTCAACCAAGGATGCGGCTTTCTGGAGAAGGAAGAGCAGAGCAAGAAAGAGCCTGTTCCAGAAGAATTTCATGGTCAGGGACGATAGGAAGGTTAAGTCATTGGACTTGTCCATAATTCAGCAGACATGGAGGAAGAGCACAGACAAACCAGAGCTACATCGATCTCTAACCCAGCAGTTGCCAGACTCTTTTGACTTGGAGGAGGTAAGTGAGCTGGAGGTGATAAAGAGACTGGAATATGAAGGCCCCAGATTCTTTCCCAGAAGATGAAAGTTTAGGACCCTGGGGCAAAGGGGATCCAAATTCCCTATCCTTCCCAGATATACCATTCTTGAATTAAATTCAGAAATCTTTGAAACTCAGTTAATCTAGAGGGAGTTTAATTAACTGAAACTCAGTTAATCTAAAGAGATATGGATCCTTTTTCTTTAGAGGTCCCACATTTCCAAAGCTGCTTTTCTAATTCCTTATCTGGCTTGATCTCTGTTGAATGTTCTTGTCAAGCATATCTTCCCCTATCATTTCTGAGTTCTGCACATGACTACAAATGGTGATCATTTATACAGAAAGCTCAACATTTTTAAATAAAATGTTTTCTCTCTTACTTTGACAAAGGTATAACCATAAAGACCCAGAAGTTCAGGTTCAAAGCTAGAATTCTCAAACCCCAGGACTTCTGTACTAGAATATAGCAGTGTGGGCATAGCCACTCCCCAGCCCCTGGCCTGTCCTCTTCTTGTACCATACCAATCCCTATTCTGCACCCTAAGTGGACTTACACACACTTGTGTGGACGTCTAAGCCTACATATCCAAACCCCAGACACCCACCACCCCACAAAAAGCCATACTTTGGTCATCACATAGACCTGGTTGTGCATAAACTAGTGGAGAGGTCTGCCCTTGGGAGGACAGATACCCGATAAAATCACTGCAGTTCCCTGAAACAGGCTCAGGCCATTTAGAGAGTATATTGGGATTCTGGATCATCAAGGTATGGTTTAGAAAGGGTAATGAGGTCTCCAACTGGCACATTCCATGGCCTCCTCACCCTCTGTTCTCTCTTAAATTCATATTTTCTCTTGCCTGGGTCTAGGAATGGTACTGCCATCAAGTGATCGAATCTCTTGGAAAAGCTCTCATATTCCTACCACAAAGATATCCTGTGATTATTTGAAGTTACATTTGCATGTATGTCAGCTCTCACTGAACGTAGAGCTGTATCTCAGTTCTGGGACTCTACCCCAACTGAAGGAGCCTAGCATCTCAAGTATCCACAGCCTCCTTACCCTAGAGCTCCAACTACCCTGTGCCTTTCCTTACCCCCTCAACAAGCACACACTTGCTCTCATTAAGTTCCCACTTTTTCTTGGTTACAGGTGCAAAGCAGCAATGAGGAGGAAGTGAGCCATTGGCCCAGCAGACCCAGAAAACCCAACCACCACCAGACTTTTGTGGGCAAAGAACCAAGAAGTAAGTGGTTCTCAAACTTGTCCCCACATTGTAATTACCTGAGAAGATTAAAAAATATATACCCATGATGAAGTGCCCTACACCCAGAGATTCTGATTTAATTGGTATGGGGTGGAAACCAGTGGTTGATTTTTTTAGTGCGCCACATGTGATTCTATTGTGGCTGGACAAGTATTTCTCTAGATCAGGGGTTCTCAGACTTTAGCATGTATCAGAATATCTGGAGAGCCTGTTAATATATGTATGGCTGGGCCTCAACCCCCAGAGTTTCTGATTGAGTAGGTCTGGATGGACTGAGCATTAGCATTTCTAGCACGTTCCCTCATGATGCTGATACTGCTGTTCTAGGGGTAACTGTCTGAAAATTGCTGCTTTAGGAGAAATCCTGCAAAATCTTGCTATTCAAAGTGTAGTCTATAGACCAGCAACATTAGCATCACCTGGGATTTTGTTAGACCTGCAGAATCTTAAGCCCCACCCCAGACGTACTGAATCAGAATTTTATCAAGATTCTCAGATGATCCATTTGCACAGTGAAGTTCAAGCATTGTTTTAGAAATTTCAGAGCAGGTGAGAAAACTAACCAAGGAGTCCTAGATTCCAGCACTTGCTTTTAGCTACATCCTAATCAGCTTGCAGTTTAGGACCCAGACAGACTCCTCAATGTATCTCACAATTACGCTCATTTAGGCTCTGAGTTCCTTTCTGCAGCGAGGGTCTTCCTCCCTTCCCTGATGTAAGGTAATGAATCTCATCTAGGCAAAGTTGTGACAGTTAAAATTTCTTACCTCCAGTTGTGTTTTGAATATTAACTCATTTTAGAGGTTTTCTTTATATCTTGGAACAGTTGGTCAGAAATGTATTCCTTTTACTAGGGGGAAATTAGTTTCCTGTGGCTTTTCCCACCCATTTCCCTAGATCCGCAGAAAAGAGGGCATTAGGGATAATGTTCTTTCCAAGATAGTATGGATTGAAATCTTTGTTGAATTAAGTAAATGAATCTTACTTGGAGATTCCCGCATTTCAGTTGTCTTGGCACAATTGACTGCACTTCCTACTTCAATAGCTTTCTTGTTAATAGTCCAAAATTACCCACAAAGATCTTTTCAATTATGTTTAATTTTAATTCCCTGTGGCTTAAGGCTCCTAATAGCTCTTCATTCTCTAGTACCCATTACCTTCATATCCAGGTATATATATATTGTTTGTATATAGCTACTCATTCATAAAAGAAGTAAATACCAGAAGGCAGCAACATATGTAATTGAAAAAGTTCAGGATGTGGAGTCAATTGACTTACCCAATAATCACTAATGATCTTGAAGGAAATCAGTTAACTTTAGTTTCCTCCCATGTAATGGGAAAATAATAATAAAAATCATGTAAATATAATTATATAGATAATTCTATAAATATAATTAATTATAAAATGATAAATAATATATAAGTGATTATGCACATGTATATATATATATGTATACGGATGCATATGTATAAAGGCAAAGGACCATGCTTTTATACAAACTTTCAACATTTCCCAGGGAAGATGTGAGGATAATGTAATGTACTGGAAATACAACGATGATTTGCTGCTGCTGGGATTTTAGAAAAGGTAATCATGGCAATAAAACACGTAGGTCAGTGACTTCAATCCTGTACACTTTTGTTTCCTGGGTTCCACTCAAGATGATGAAATACAAGTATCTGGAGCTGGGACTTGGGCATTGACGTTTACTCTTCTTTTAATGCTTTCCAGTCACCTGTTGCTGCAATTGTCCAATTGTAGCTGCTTAAAAGAGCAATTATTTATTATTTCTCACGGTTCTGTGGATTGATTGAGTTTCTTTTCCTGGGCTCACCTGGGCTCACTTATAGTTTCTTTTGGCCAGTGTCTGGGCTAGACTGGGATGTCAAAGATGGATTCTTTCACGTCTGGGACCCTGATGCTGACAGCTTACTACTGAATGGGATGTGTCCTCATTCAGCAGTCTGGCTTATCTTTCTTACATGTAAGTTTCCAGAGAGCAGAAACTGAGATTACAGAGCCTCTTTTTAGGGATAGCACTGGAAGTTGAACAGTGTCCCTTCTGTCATATATTGGGGTCAAAGCAAGTTTCAAAAGCAACCTAGATTTAATGGGAAGGAAAGCAGACTTCACCTCTTACTGGGAAGAATGGCAAAGTCACATCATAAATGTGCATGTGGGATGGAAGATTTGACATCTTTATAAAGAGTCTATCACAAAACAATGATTCTAATGTGCCACGAGGGTTGAGAACAATATATTAAAGACTCACCAAGGGCAAGTTCTCATTTCAGACTCAGCACAGGCTTATGAAATTTGAAAAAGAAACACACTGGTACATTGCTGGGTTTCTCTGCCAAGAACAGAATTCACTGTAAAATGCAAAGGCTTGCTTGCATGCTGTTTGTCCAGCAGATGTCAGCCTCATACAATAATTCTAATGTCAAGAAATGCTGCTGCCGTACATGACTTTTCTGGGTAACCCACACAATGCTCAGGGCACCAGTTCCTCTCACGGACCTGGCCCACCTTTGTAAATGTGAATATCTAGAAAAATTATAATGGAATTGTCAGAAAGAAAGCATTAGGAGTTAAATATCCTTTTAGGTGATGGTTTAGATTTTCTACCAAAGTGATAGGATTTCATTACAGCAGGAGTGATTGAATCTAGAGATGCTGCATTTCATTGATTCTCAGATGCCCATTTTCCCACACTTTAATATATCTGAAATCAGGATATGTCTTACAGTTGCTGGTGTCAAACAATTTGTCTCTTTCTTTCTTTCCTTTTTGTCTTCTTAGTGGGATACAAAGAATTATGAATTTTGAAAACATGGCTTATCAGATTTAATGAAATACAATTACTACAGAAATTCAGTGAACTTAGTCTCTCAAATAATGAGTAAAGCACGTTGCGGATTTTTCCTCTCTAATTACCAAGAAGAATAAGCAGTCTCTTCTTTGCTGACCCAGCCTCTGGCTGAAGTACTGAGTGGTCATGGTTCCCAAATCCAATGTTCTAGCCCTCTGTTTTTGTTTTTTTTTTCATCTTTTTTCCTTCCGGTTTCATATGTGCCCCCAGCCCTCCTCCCTTTATCCTTCTCACATTCAGCTTCATTCAGTGTACTTACATTATTGTGCTACAATCAGGTAGTATTGTGCTATCCATTTCTGAGTTTTTACAATCAATTCTAGGCGTTTGTTTAAATCATCTTCTTTCCAAGCCTGTGAACTATTTCTCTCACCCCTCTTTTCTGTCCTCTTTTAAGAGATCACAAGAAGGGAGTCAGGATGGAAGAAGGAGGTTAGGTATAGAAACAGCTCAGTACTGCCAAAATTAATGCCTGCATACTAAATATGGAAGAGAGAGATTCACTCATCACCATCAAAGCAGAAGCAAGTGGGACAGTTTCTCAGATCTACCGAGAAACAATCCTACTCTGCCTCCACCAGAACTTCTAGTTGTCTCCTAGAGATGAATGATTTCCCAGAATAGCCTTGTACTAAGTCGCAGAAGTTAATGTAGCTGTTATCTGGAATAGGAGTAGGCATATGGGTAGGGCATAGTAGTAGTACTTATCAGGCCTTGTGTCACATCACTGCATGCAGTGTAGAGTCAGCGCACTGCACAAAGGCTCCCAGCTGAGGATGCAAATAAGGGTTAGAAGTCAGCTATACTCAGCTTGGGCCATCTAAAACTCAACATCTTTCATCATCTAAGAGGGCCTTCCTTCTTTCTAATTTGTCTACAAGCAGGAGTACCTTTCTATAATTCACACAAGATGGCTTTCCTGTTAAACATGGTTCTGGCTCCTAGCCATCAGCTCCCCCCAATCCCACTGTCTCAATTCAGTCTCTGCGAGGGGAGAGATCTTAATCATCCTCCAAGTTCCTGGGAAAGGAAGACCTCTCATCATTAGTATACTTCCCATTATGCTAAGGAATTGCTAATCTATAGCCCTTTCTGTTGGCGTCTGCTTTTGAAGTTCAAACTATTTAGCCTTTACCACTTTAAAAGAGCAGAGCCAAGAAGAAGTTTTCTTTTTTTGTTGTTGTTATTTCTTTTTACGAGATCTGAGCTAACACATCTCAATATCCTGTTTGCAAAGTGACCATATTTAGAAGTGGAGGTTTCATTTTATAGTCAACTGTGCTGGTGGCAGTGACAGAAGGCTGGGGGGCGGGGTGGGCATGGAGAGGGAGAATCTGGGAAAGAACACAGGTGATGGAAGGAAACCAATCTGAGATAGCCTCACATGGTGTGTAACTCAAAGCACTCTCTGCTTTTGACTTGTTGGATCCCATGTGAGCCTGGTAGCTACAGTTTTGCTCTTGGATGTAAGGTTTTCTCAGATTTACAGATATAAAGTTGTTTACTACACAGCAGACATTGTTCTAATTACTTCATGTATATTAATCTCCTGAATAAGTTCCTTTATTATTACTCATTTTACAACTCACACTACTGGGCACAATTATTTTTTTTAAATACCAAAATAAAATCTGAAGAGAGATTATTATATAGGAAGTATAGGGAAAAAATGGGAGAAGTGAGAGGGAGAGGACATCATGAGAATATAATAACTATTTTCCATTTCCTTTATAATTCTTGTCAGGATTGTTTTGCCTATGTGGATCTTTTTTTTCTGTTCTCACCCTATCGAAGGCAGGAGGTTAGTCTCCATCTCTGTGGCATAGAGTCCATTTTCTGAGCTGTAGCTGAGATGGGTTAGTAAGGCTTTATCCAAGGCTGCCAGGTCATGCAATTTTGGGTGTCAGGATTCTATGGACTAATTAAACTTGTGCTTGGGAAGGCAGGAAAGAAAAAGAAAGAAAGATAAGGCAACTTCCAGGTTTCATTTTGGATGATTACGTGGATGCTGATGTGCTTTTATTAAGAAAGAAAGTACAGTAGAAGTAAGATGTTGGAAGACAAATATTTTAACCCTTAATTTTCAAAAAGGAAAATAATAACTCATGTAATTATAAAATAAATGTGTTCAAAGACTTTATTCAACTCATTAACTAATGAAAGAACCAGTCATATGTTAGAACTGGTCAAAAGGGCATTTGAGAAGGTAGTTATATGTAAGCAATGTAATAGATTGCTGGGTTTGATACAGAACTGTTTGATATCCAATAAGACCATAAACTGTAATCTCTGGGGTTATTGTTCCATTGAAGAGAAATTATTTGCATTTCTACCCAATAAAATTCATTAAGGGAGCAGGCCTGGGTGGCTCAGCAGGCAGAGTTCTCACCTGCCATGCCAGAGACCCAGGTTTGATTCCTGGAGCCTGCCCATGCAAAAAAAACAAAAAAACTTCATTAAGGCAACCTCTGTACCTAGAGAGGTATAAAGTAGTCCTGTACATAGAAAGTCAAAACCAACACTGTACTGAAAAAACACTTAGTAATCTTGTTTGCCTATTTTCAAGTTTAGAATAATTTCATGAGTTCAGATTTGGACATGATGAAGTTGAGATGTTTCTGAAATACTAAAATAAAAACCCATAAGACAGCTGGGTGTATGAATCTGGAAATAAGAGGTTCTTTGGAGTGATAACCTTATTTATGATGGGGTTCAAGCACAAGAAAATATAGTTCACCCATGGAAAGTATATACAGTAAGAAACTGAAGTAAAAATAGAACCCTTAGAAGTATTAAAGTTTCTCTGTTCCCTCCAGGTAGAAACAGAAATGTGTGACCTTCCAACACACTATGTACTTTATCAATCACAGCTGCTCACCTGAACTTAAGTGTCCTGAGTTTTTATGGGGTTTTATTATGTAGGCATGATTGGTGGAATTATGCCCATATGGTTGAACTCAATCTTCAGTTACCCTCCCCTCCCAGAGGTCTGGCTGGCATGATGTGGCAATGCCCCAACCCTTTTTTTTGTAACAGTGTTTATTGTGAAATATAACACAAATATGTACAATAAATTTCAAATATTGCAAAAAATTTCAAAAGTACATTGAAATAAGTACTTATAGAACTAATTGCAGAGTTTGATATGGGTTATAGTTCTACAGTTTTTAAAATTGAAACAAATGCAATAAGCTTTTTAAGGGAAAATCACAGGAAAGTAATAAGGGAGCTGATCACCAGGAGGGTGTAAGAATTTATTGAGGTTGCCATTAAGACCACTTGGTTTGCAGTGTTTTCCTTTGTGGTAATTAGGTCACCTTGAGGGTGTACGGGCTGGTAGAGCTGAGGAGGGAGATAATGAAGTACCCATTCAGGACCTCTCAGGTGCCTGAGTGACCAGGGTGAGAGGGAGAGAAGAGGGGAAAGTCAGGAGTGAGATTGATATATAGAATAGTTAACGTGGTAGTTTGGGGCTGTAGGTACTCCAAAAAAGCATGTTCTTGGATCTAGTCCATTCCCGTGGGTGTAAACCCATTGTGAGTAGGACTTTTGATGAGACTTCTTCAGTTGGGATGTGACCCAACTCATTCAAGATGAGTCTTGGTCTTATTGCTGGAGTTATTTGTAGATGGAATGAATATAGAAAGAGACAGAGAGAGAGGGGGGGGGGGGGGGAGGAAAAGGTCATGGAGGCAAAAAGACGAAACCAGTAAAACTCAGAAGAGAAGGGAGAGGCCAGCAGATGCAGCAGAGGAGCCAAGGATCACTGGCAAACAGTCTTCAGGAAGAAAGCATCACTTTGATGATATTTTGACCTGGACATTTTCCTGAATTCTAACCATAAGTAAATACATTTCCACTGTTTAAGCACAACCCATTTCATGGTATTTGCTTTAAACAGCCTAGGACATTAAAGCAGTTAAGATTTGAAGTTGTTTTATTTTCCTTTTTTTTTTTTTTCATTCCTACAGTCAAAGTTTTTGTTTTTTTTCCTGAAGTCACACAGCTTCAAGGTTGGCTTCACGGTAGCCAGGTACAAGTCCATGAGGAGTAAGGCTGGCAGCTTGGTCAGGAGAAGGAAAACAGTCTTTTTCAAGCGGTAGAGCTGATCATTCAGGAGGGAAGTGGTAATGCTGTTGTGAGGTCAGTGGAGAATTTGGATGAGCTGAGATCCAAAGCATTTTTGGAGGGGTTAGCCATGAAACAGAGGGACAGATCTCTGAGATGAGAAGAAAGAAGAAAAGATAGGGGGTGAATACAATTATATTTGCCACCAGAAAGGAAGTCAAAAGAACTTTCTGTGAGCTGGTTTCCTTCCCCTGTGGAGTCGTGGTTGGTATTAGGGCTCAGCTCTAGAGGCAGGACTTGGATTAGCAGTGGTTTTGTGATTCTCTCCATCAATGCTCAGAAATATAAATATAAAAGTATAAAAGGCAAACTCTTCTTTTCCAAGATCTCACCTCATGGTGAGAGGAGCAGAAACCCCAAATCACATGATTTTTGATGCTGCTGTGACTACTACTTCAGAGAATAATTTTAAATATTATTTATAAAGGCAAGAAACATTTCCACAGGTGGAGTCTGGAAATTCCTACTAACCCCAGCACCCAAACTTGCCTCAAAAACTCATGTGTTTTTTTTCGTTCCCACTGTAGGCTTTCCCCCTCCCCAATACAATGGCACATACTCTGACAGCAGTGACCTTAATCAAGAACCCAGTTCCCGTTTCTTCTTGAAGGAGATTGCGCTATCCTCAACACCCAACCCCTGGTCCCTGGACCTCCAAAGCTCTGAACTCAGTAGCAGAAAGGCAGCATGGTACACTGGAAAGAAGACTGGACTAAGAGACTTGGAATCTACATCTTGATGCCATCCCAAACAGCATACACAGAGGAAGACTTTAATCACATAATTTCTTTGTGCACCATTTTTCTACCATGTGGGAATTGAATAAATGATACAAACAGTGGTAAACCTGGCAAAGATTTCACTTTCTTCCAAGCTTTGACATTGCCTAGCGCCATTAGAGGATTTAGGTATTATGAAGTTAGGGGATCAAGGGTTGCTTCTTGAAATAGTCTCAAAGGGCTCAAACTAAGTAAGGAAGAAGAAATCCCACCTTTAGGCCCTAAATTTGACCTCAGAAAACCTTGGTGGGACCTGCACTAGAATTCCCTCTGAGTCTCCATTCATTATTATTTCTCCCAGTTAAATTTCAGGAAATGAAATAACAGAGTCCTATTTTTCTTCTTCAGACCTCGTGCAAGGAGATCCACTTTGAGCCACTATTAGGGAAATATAATGAAAAACAAAGTCTCCCAACCCAGGAAACCTCTTCAGCAAGGCAAAAGAGGTAGAAACTATTTTTTAATTATTATCATTGAATAAACTTTAAACCAGAATGTGGTGCATCACAGGCAATCAGCCAAGAGACTGCAAAACTAGAGAGCTCACTTTTTTTATGTGGCTAAACGAATATGAATATAACTCATTACAAACTCATTCTCCAGTTGTTTCTCATCTTTATGACCTGCTGTAGGCTTACAATTTGAAGCCAGGAGTCCTCTGGAAATTCTGCTAATTTCTTCCCAGGAAACTGGGAGATAGGGCTGATACCTTTCTTGATTACATTTCAAAAAGACAAAGAGAGAATTTACAATTATAGGTTTTTCTAAAGTAATATTAAGAGATAAGAGGAAGGAGGAAGTCTCTTCCCTTAATGTCAACTGGGAGAATTAAGCCTTATTTATTTTTAAAATTGTCTTTGCTTTTAAACCACCTCCTTAAACCCAACTTTACCCTGTAGCCCAGACTTCATGTCTTCATAGGAAAGGGAAAAAATTTGCATTCAGGGTCTTTCCTCTTGGTCATCACTAAAATAATTCACAGGATTTTCTGTTGGTAGAAAACAATACAAATAAAAACATTTTTAAAATATTTGCATATTTTAAAAGGGAATCAATAGTCATAATTTGCTTTAGAGGAAAAATGTTTTATGTAAGTTTAAAAGAAAAAATTTTCATATAATTTAGGATCACACAGCTTTATTGAGTCATTCATGAATCAGATTGGGTCCCATTCAGAAAGAGATGGGAGTTCCATAGAAGGGGTGGAAAGAGGGAGCTCATAAAAGCAAATATAGAGGTACGTTAGGAAATGTTCTGATTGACTGCTGTTAAGTTTCGATTTTACATTGTCAGGAGCAGATGTACATTGATTAGTATCATATACTCGTCCATTCTAATAAGCCATCTCTACTGGACTGAAACTGATTTATCGACTGGCCTTGATTATCTTCAGTTCTGTAAGATGCATTCCGCTTTCTCTGAAAGCCCTTTCAGGTCAATTGCTTTGTCTTTTAGAGAAGCCTGTCTCAGCAAAGGGTCCTTCCCAGCAACAGTCAATGCAGGTGGTCATTTTATTTTACTTAACATTAGCAAACATGTCTTCAGCATGTACAGTGAGTGCTCTCCCAGGCAGTACAGGAAACAGAGCATCTTAGACATTCCTCCCTGTTCTAGTTTGCTAGCTGCCGGAATGCAACACACCAGAGATGGATTGGCTTTCAATAAAAGGGGATTTATTTTGTTGGTTCTTTAGAGGAAAGGCAGCTAACTTTCCACTGAGGCTCTTTCTTACGTGGAAGGCACAGGATGGTCTCTGCTGGTCTTCTCTCCAGGCCCTTGTGTTCCAACAACTTTCCCCGGGGTGACTTCTTTCTCCATCTCCAAAGGCCTGGGCTGAGCTGCAAGTGCTGAGATGAGGAATGCTGAGCTGCTTAGGCTGTGCTACGTTGCATTCTCTCATTTAAGCACCAGCCAATTAAGCCAAATGTCACTCATTGCAGCAGACACGCCTCCTAGCTGACTGCAGATGCAATTGGCAAC